>VZTH01008561.1:55524-70154 GCA_013397815.1 Aleadryas rufinucha | reverse complement strand
GGAGCGTCACAGCCAGAGCCCAAATTCCACTCCAGGAAAAAGGCAGGAGAGTATTTTGGGAAGTGACATCGATGTTCCACCTGTGGCATCCCAAAAAAAGGCTCCGTGTTCCCTTTGGATCGCCCCTCTCCTTGTTAAAACAAGGAAAAGCATCAACACCAAGGAAATTAAGGAAATTTACTCTTAAAACACTCTTGTGGAAGTTTTCCCCATTCCCTTTTCCCCCTTTTCCCGCTTCTATTTAGGCTTCATTTTGATATTTTATTCCTAATTTTTCCAAAATTTTAAAATTCCTTTTTTTCCCCCCAGTGTCTGATTGTAATAAAAGCTGGAATTGTGGTTCCTGCTGCGACCTCAAGGAAATCCCGGGATTCCAATGGTAATAAAAAATGACGGCAAGGTGCAAATTCCTTGGATCATCACTGCAAAGTGATCCAAGTTTCTGGATACGGCTGGAATTTCAAATATCTCTGAGAAAAAAAAGCAGGAAGAGAAAAAAGAGGAGCAGGGCTGGATCCTGAATATTTTTTAGGGTTTTACTGCTCAAATCCAAGTTGGAATTGAGCTCCAGGCTGCCCCATCCCTGGAAATGCTCCAGGTTGGATGGGGCTTGGAGCAGCCTGGGATAGTGGGAGGTGTCCCTGCCCATCCAAGGGGTGGGAATGGGATGATCCTCAAGGTCCCTTCCAACCATCCAGCTCGCTCCAAGCTCCATCCAGCACTTCCAGGGATGAGGAATCCACAACCTCTCCGGACCTCCAGTTCCATCAGCTCTGATATCCAGAGCCATCCCCGTCTCCCAACATTTCCAGGAGGACCGGGATAATTTTCCGAAGAGAATAAAAGTCTGGACTTGAAAGAACTAGGTCATCGTGAAGTCTGCAAAAATAATTGTTCGTTTATCCTTTTAATTATTTAATTCATCCTTTTTATTATTTAATTCATCCTTTTAATTATTAATTCATCCTTTTTTCCTTTCCCAAAACTCTGGAAGGATCCCGTTGATTTTTCTTCCAGACTTTTGGGATTTTTTCCTGGCTTTGCAGCAATGGAAGGCCAAAACCCTTCTGCTCCTTGTCCTGTGGTGCCTCCACATCCCAGGATCCATCAGAAACCCGTTTTCCATTCAATCCCACACGGCTCCATGAGGAAGAGCACATTTTTCCTTGGATTTTGGTATCTTTAATGTTACATTTTCTATGGAAAAGATATTTTTGAGTCTCATTTTTGGTCCTTCTTTCCTTGTCCCTGTGAGGAGCCAACAGGTGCTGTCCTGATCCCAAAAGTCGGGAAGGAACGGATGGATTGTGCCGGACGATCTCGGATCCTGCTCCATATCCACAGCTGGGATAAATCAGCATTTTCCCCTTGGAAGTTTTGGAAATGGCTGATTCAGAGCAGCTGAAAAGTTGGGCCAAAAGCAGGATTTGGCTCTTTTGGGAGCTGAAATTCCTGCAGGGAACAGGGATAACGTTGGCCAAACACCCCACGGAATTCGGGAGCAGGAATTTTCATCCAGGTGGGAATTCCCATTTTTCCCTTCATTTCTGTGCCACCCAGCAGCTTCTCAGGAGATCAAACCCCTCTCGTTGCCCCACCTCATCCCTTTTTCCACGTGGATCCAACACCCTCCCTTCTCCCTTCCCTTCTTATCCTGTTTTAACCACTCCGGTGTTGAGGCACAGATGGTAAAACTGGGAAGATCTGGCAAAAAATCAGGAGAAAAATTGAGATTTCTTCTAAATTCCACATCTGCTTCTCTTTTTTTATTATTATTTTTAATTATTTTCCTTTTCTTTTTAAACTGTTTTTAATTTTTCTTCCATAATTATCTTGGAAATGCCGAAGCCTTTTGGAAAGCTTGGAATTTCTGTTTTTAACTGGGTGAGGAGCAGATGTGGTTTGGAGCTGGTTTTCCTCATCCAACATCTGTCAAGAACATCTGGGCTTGAAGAAGCCCAAAAAAATCCTCGTTTTTGGGTCGCAAATCTTTTAAAAACACTTATTTTATACTCTCTGGGGAAGGCCTCAAGCTGTGGCCACCTCCCAATTCCAAGGGCAGAATTCCTTAGTGGGAAAAGTTGCACAACCACTTTGGGTTGGAACGGGAACGTCTTTGACGCGTCAGGATCTCGTTTAAAGATGCCTGGAGAGCTTCCAGGGGATGTTTTGGAAGCGAGAATTGGAGTTCGAAATCCCAGATTAATTTGATTTTGATTTTGAACAGAAATCCCCAAATATTCCAGAGGGGGAGAAGTCAAACATCTGGAAACCGAGGCATTTTTTGTCCCAAATAATTGGATTTTAACAGCCCACAACAATATTCCGTGGAAATCGGCCACTTCTCCCGGGTCTTCGTATCCCTTGGGAAAAGGGATTTCACATTCCCACTCCAGTCTCCTTTACCTGAGGGGAAACGTGGCAAAATGCAGGAAAAGGAGGGAAATTGGGAGAAAATCTCATCCAGGTCCCTTTTCCATGAAATCTGGCTCCAGATATTTTGAGGTCCCTTCCACCGTGGGCTGTTCCCTGATTCCAGCAGACATTCCAGCATTCCATTCCGTGTGACAGCCAGACTTATCAAGGATCATGAGGCACCGTGGCAGCATTCCCAAATGTCAACGATCCGGATTTTGGCCGGAATGTTTTGTTTTCACTTCAATCCTCATTTTCTGGTCTTTCAATCCAGTTGTTGGGTTTGGGTTTTTGGGTGTATTTTTGGGTTTTGTGGGAAATGTCTTGCTGAGTCCTGGAGGAACTTATCCTACCCCGAGGATCCAGGGAATTTTAGGCAATTCCCAGCTATCCCAGCCTCTCCTGTGGGACTTTGGAAAAATTTATTGGCACACAAAAGTTGAGAGGAGGAATCTCCACGCCTTGCCCAAAATCCATTTGTAGGAAAAGGGATTTTGGGGGCAGGTTTGGGTTTTTTTGGGAGCTGCTGGGATTCCAGGGATCCTCCTGGAAGCGATGGATGAGAGATTTAGGGAAAGATTTGGCTGATTGCAGAAGGATTTGCAGGGCACTGGAATATCTTGGATCCATGGAATTGGTCCAAGCAGGGGTTCAGTGCCTGGAGGGATTAAAAATCCATCAGGTGCTTCCCTGGTTTTGGGTGGATTTTGGATATTTAAATAAAGATGAACTTAAGGAATCTTGGAATCCTGGAATGCTTTGGCTTGGAAAGGACCATCAGACCATCCACTTCCAATCCATGGGCTCCAAGGCCTTGGACACTTCCAGAGATCCAGGGGCAGCCACAGTTTCTCTGGGAAATCTGTGCCAGGACCTCCCCACCATCCCAGGGAAGGATTTATTCCCAAATCCCGTCTATCCCTGCCCTCCGACTGTTCCATGTGAAATCCACCTGATCTGCTCGGGAATTTTGCCCATCCACAGATCCTCACCAACGAACTCCCCAGAAATCCATGGAATTGCCCTGGGTTTGGAAGAGGAACAGAGAGGAGGAGGCTGAAACAAATCCCAAAGGATTTAACTGGGATTTTTGAGCCAGAATTCTCCAATCCAAGCACAAGTGTCTTCCCATAAAATGTCAGGATACTGGAATTGTTTTGATGTTGACAGAAGCGCAAAGGATCTTTTCCAAATATTCTTTATTATAAACATAAAAACTTACACAGAGATAATCTTGGAAAATCCGGAATTTCGCCTGAAAATTCACCTGAGGGGATTTCCAGCCCTTTTTCCGGACCATCTTTCCTATTATTTCTTTTCAGTAGGGAAAAAAATGAGGGGAAAAAAAATCCCAAACCAATCCCCCACAAATCCCAAGCATGGCTGATTTTTGGGATTTGGGAGAGAAGGGGAATCTGATTTTTGGGATTTGGAACAGAAGGGGAATCCGTCTTTCCCGGTTTTTCCAGGCTTTTCTTATCTGGCAGAGGTGGAGGTGACGATCCCAAGTTGCTGCTGAGACCCTGCCGGCATCTTAATGGCCTGATATTTTCCAGGGCTGTTTTCCATTCGGGAATGTGACCTGGTGGCTTTTTAAAAGTGTAAAACCACTCGGGCTGGGGCTGCTCCAGGTCTGTCCCTGTGGCTGCAGCTCATCCCAGATCCCACATTCATTTTCACTGGAATTTTGCTGCTCTAAATGAGCAGAATCCAGAATTTCCTGGATCTGTGCCGATTCCAGAGATGTGGATTGAGGAGTTTATAGTGAACGTAGTGAAACAAATCCCTGGGATTTCTCGAGATCTGTAAAAGCTTCCAGGCACGATTCATTCCAATGCAGGAATTAGAGAGGGAAAACTTTTCCAGGACACGAAAATAAGGAATTTTTCTGTTATTTCTGATATTTTTCCCAATCCCTGGGAGTTTTCCAGGCCAGGCTGGAATACTCTGGTCTCATGGAAAGTGTCCATTGGCGTGGGATAAGATGATCTTCCTGGTCCCTTCCAACCCAAACCATTCCATGGATTCCGTGATCCCATGGTTCTGTTTCTTCCCAGGAATATCTCCAGCTTGCAGAGTTTGCAGGGTTCCCTTCTGATCAGCAGAATCACCAGGAAATTCCCTGGATTCATTCCTGTTGGGACAGAAAATGGGAAAATGGGAAACAGAAACCTGCAGGAAAACCTTTCCTGCGGGGCTTTGCCATCTGAAGGAAACCTGGGAAGAGGGGGGATCCAGCCGGCAGCAGAGCCAGGAAAAGCGGATTAAAGGGATTTGGATTGGGGATATCCAGGATGACATCAAAAGGAACCCCACGAGATTTATGATCCAACCGATATTTATTGGAATTCCAGCCTGGATCCCCCCACAAACACCCTGTGATTTGCTGAGTGGCTGCTTTGTTCCAGGGAATTGTGGTTTTTGGGATACTAAAAATAATCCAAGGAATGTGCCGGTGCCCCTGTGACAAAAGGTCCCCCTAGTATAGAAAAATTACCTAGAAATGGAAAATATCCTGGAAAAACGACATAAATCCGGGAATTATTCCCTGCATTTTGCTTCGGGTGGGGGGGATGATCCAATCCAAGTAAATCTAGGATTAGGGAAGCTTCAAATGGACGCTCTTATCTCAGTCCTTGTGACAGGAATTTGGCACTCGAGTCCCTAACAAGGCCTGGAAAATGTCAGCCCTGAGGATGCACTTCCAGTGCTGTCCCTTCCCTGTGTGGCTGCGTTTTCCCTGCTCCTGGATGCATTTTCCTCAAAGCAATCCCGGTTTTTGGGCCCCTTCCCGGGAGAAGGGCACAGTGTGATCCGAGACGGGAATTCTCCCCGTGCCAGCTGACGTGCGGATGCTCGAGCTCCCATAGAGCCCCATCCTCAGCTCTAAATATAAACCTGGGCTTATCTCTGCACCACAAAGGCCAGGGGGGCCATCCAGCCTGGGAAAGAGCTGGGAATGTCACTCAGGAGCTGGGAATGTCGCTCGGGATGGCCTTGGCGAGGATCAAACCCATCGGAGCACCTGGATCGTAACCCAACCTCCCCCTCGTCCCCGCACAGCAAAAATGTTTGAGCCGGCGCCAGGCTCGGCCTAAACCCCCCCAAAATCTCTTTCCATGGAAGTGTTAATTGGGAACAATGCCTGATCCAAGGGCAGGATCCAAGCGGGATCCAAAATAGCCGGGGCCAGTCTTGTCCTTTTTTAGCCGTGCCCCATTGTGAGCGTGGCACGTGACGGGGCTGGGAGGGACAATGTGGCACTTCCAGAGGGGATAAAACCCACCCGAGCCCGGGATTATTCCTGCAGCAGCTCCCCTTCCCTGCCTTTCCGTCCCTCTCCTTCTCTCCTTCCTAAATCAGCCATGGCTCCCAAGAAGCCCGAGCCTAAGAAAGCCGAGCCTAAGAAGGAAGAACCCAAACCGGCGCCTAAACCGGCGGAACCAGAGCCCAAGAAAGAAGTGGAGTTTAACCCGGCTTCGGTCAAAGTAGGTGGATGGATCCTGTGGTGGGGTGGGAGCTGCTGGAGGAGTCGGATACTGGGAATTGGTATCCTCAAAAATGAGCTGGGAATTGGGTTCGTGCCGAAAAGTAAATGCGCCGTGAGGGATCAACACTGCAAGGCATTGTCCTTTGGGAATTGTCCTTTGGGAAAGGGCATTGTCCTTTGGGAATTGTCCTTTGGGAAAAAGGATTGTCCTTTGGGAAAGGGCATTGACTTTGGGAATTGTCCTTTGGGAATTGTCCTTTGGGAAAGGGCATTGTCCTTTGAGAATTGTCCTTTGGCAAAAAGGATTGTCCTTTGGGAATTGTCCTTTAGGAATTGTCCTTCAGGAAAGGGCATTGTCCTTTGGGAATTGTCCTTTGGGGCAAGGCATTGTCCTTTGGGAATTGTCCTTTGGGAATTGTCTTTTGAGAATTGTCCTTTGGGAATTGTCCTTTGGGAAAGGGCATTGTCCTTTGCAAATTGTCCTTTGGGAAAAAGGATTGTCCTTTGGGAATTGTCGTTTAGGAATTGTCCTTCAGGAAAGGGCATTGTCCTTTGGGAATTGTCCTTTTCGGCAAGGCATTGTCATTTGGGAATTGTCCTTTGGGGCAAGGTATTGTCCTTTGAGAAAGGGCACTGTCCTTTAGGAAGAGAAGAGAGGTTTTGAAGGACCTCACAGGTTTCTTTTTAGTTGGAATTTGGAGCGGGGAATTACAGAATTGGGGAATTGCAGAATCCTGGAATGGTTTGGATTGGGACAGACCTTAAATCCCATCCAATTCCACCCCATTCCATGGGCAGGGACACCTTCCACTATCCCAGATTGCTCCAAGCCCCATCACTTGGACACTGCCAGGGATCCAGGGGCAGCCACAGCTTCTCTGGGAATTCCATCCCAGTCCCTCCCCACCCTCTCAGCCAGGAATTCCTTCCCAATATCCCATCCATCCCTGCCCTGTGGAATTTTAAGTGCAGGCAGAAAATAAGGAATAATTTTATGGGGTTTTTATGCAGCACCAACCTCTGCACGACCTTGACAGAGGTTCTGCTTCGTTTTCCTAATCCTGAAATATTCCTCTCTGGAATTCAAGCTGGAATTAAGGGCTGGTTTCTGGTTTTACTTCCCTTTTCCTTCGGAGGGATGGAGCTTTTGCAGACCAGATCGATGTCCATTCCAGGGCACTGGAGGAGTTTATATCCGTCATAATTACTCTGGAACGTGATGGGAGAGGGGATGATGGGAATGTTGTGTATTAACAGGATTTAAAAGGTTTTAGTGGAAGAAAAAAACCCCACATGACGCTGAAATCCAAATGTAACCTCAACCCCACCATCCTGATCCTGATGGTTTTCCTGGCCTCTTTCCAGCTCCTGCATTTCTGTCTCCGGAATCGGCGTCCCAAGGGAACGATAAAAAATCCCAAAACAACAACAACAAAAAATCCCAACCAGACAACTCCCCCTAAGAAAAAAACAACAAAAAAAAACCCAAACCCAACAGAATAAATAAATAAAAACCCCGAAAATCCAACCTCCTCTTCCTCCCAAACTATCCCTGCCACGGCCAAGTGAAAAGTCCTGCTGTTCATCCCTGGATTCCTCAGTGTCCTATGAAAAACCAGGAATGTTGTTTCCCTCCTGGAAGGGCTCCATTGTCTAAATGCTTCCCCTGGCTCAACTCCCGACTGCCGGGTGACAACAGATTTATTAATAGGGCTGATGTCAGGCTTAGCCATGCCTGGCTTAGTGCGGAGTGATGGGGTTTATTGGGATTGATAAGAATTCCAGGAGGTTGGAAGCTGCGAATGACATCAGCAGGACCAAGGGGGGAATTAATCCCGCCCGGAGAGTCCGGGACAAAGCCAGGCAAAGAATCCAGCGGCATCAGGATGCAGCTGATGCCATCAGGTGATGATTCCCTAAAGCCAGGGAAGGTTTTAGGGAATCTTAAAGCCAGGATTGCTGAAGATGAGGAAAGCTGGAATAACGCTGGTGGAAAGATTTGATCTGGATGTTTGGTATCCTCACGGAATGTGTAGCGTTGTCCACACGTCAGGGCAGGACAAAAATGGGAATTGCTCTGTCTGGATAGGGATTTGGACCAAACCCCACACCTGGGAGCTTTGGGGAGAGGGATGCTTGGATGGGAATGTTCTGGCTTTAAAACCTCCGTTCCCAGTGGAAAAAATGCCAGGGAAAACACAATTCTTCTGAAGAGCCGGATAAAATCCCAAGGGAAGGCATCCTAGTGTCCTTCCAAGGAAAAGGGGAATGTAGAGCCATGGATTCATTTAGGGTGGTGGTCCCTTCCAAGATCTTCAAACCCAACAATTAATCCAACAGTGCCAAGGCCATCATTGTCCCCAAGTGCCACATCCACATGGATCTTAAATCCCGCCAGGAATGGGGCCTCCACCTCTGCCCTGGGCAGCTGTGCCAGGCCTGGACAGCCTTTTCTGGGAAGATTTTTTCCCCATATCCAACCCGAACCTCGCCCGTGACCAAGGTCAGGTTGGACACGGCTCAGAGCAACCTGGGATAGTGGGAGGCGAATATTCCATGGACCTCCCAACCCCCCTGGATCATAAAACTGAGACTAAACCGATTTCTTCTTATCTGATTTGTTTTTCCCTTCTTATCAGTTTTGTTATCTTGTTTTTGTCTCTTCCAGGTGGAATTCAGCCCCGACCAGATCGAAGGTGAGGAAGATTTTTCCCTTCTGGGCTCAGTAAATCCATCCCTGGGAGATTCTGGGATGAGCGGGGCTGGGGCATTGGAACAACTTTGGGAAGGCTGAGCTTTAATTCCTGCCTTTTCTTCCACTCCTCCTCCATATCCTTCCCTCCAAAAGAAAAGCAGGGAATTCATGTCCCCTTTCCAGGAGTTACACCCCCAAAACAGCCCAAATATAGGGTTTTCTTTAGGAAAAAAACACAAATATCAATATTTTCAAAGCTCTGCTTCAGAGAACTTTTTCCTGCCTTCCATCAGAATTTGATGTGTTCCAGCTCTCCCGAATCCAGCAAATAATGCCAGGACTGGAATTCCTTTATCCTTTCAAAGTCAAACATCAGCATTCATTTCCAAACCCTTTATCCCAGCCCAAGAAACTGATCCCAAACCCTCCTGCCTGAAGTCCTGGGAATGCTGGGACTGCAGCTGTTCCTTTTTTCCTCAAAAAATCAGCCTGGCTTTCATGGGATAACTGATGGATGGAATCAAACATCTGGAAGGATTTGATTTCGGTCTTTAAACCCTTGGGAGAGCCTCTAAAAGATGAGATCAGAGAAGGGGTTAATTAGAACAGGGAAAAAAATCAATCAATCAATCAGAGAGGAGAGATGTTTAATTATCACCTCCCTTGGTCTCTCCCTGCTGACCCCAGGAGGATCCAGGTGTCTCAGGAAGATTGGATGCTTCCCAATTTGCCAGCTGATCCCAAAGCAGCAGGAATTCCATCCTCTGGGTGGGATATTCCTGATCTATCACCATTGATTGGGGTTTTGGGAGCTGATTCCGGACTGAGGTGGTGGAGGAGAAACAGAAGCTGCAGCATCCCAAGGGCTTTTAGAACACCCCAAATTCCTTCTTTTTTCTAAGGAAAAGATTGTGTGGAACAAAGGACTCCCTGAAAGGATTCCTGGATGTGTTGGTCCCCCAAAATATTCCTCCAGGAGAAGAACTGATGGTTTGGGGTGAAGCTTTGTGGAACGGCCCCATTTTTTCCGCGCCCTGCTCCTCAACCACGAGTGAAACCCATCCCTTGTGGCAAAGTCTATTTATAATCCTGGGATTTGGGCCTCCTCAGCTCCCAAAATTGCTGGAAAGGGGGGAATGGGAGCTGTTCCAGATGGGCAGAGAGGCAGTAATTAAGAATCTGAAAATATCCATCGCCAGAGGGTTCCTGGCCAGAGGGAGGACAAAGGGCACCGAGGTGGTTTTGGTGCTTGGATGGGAATTTCATGGAGTCAGCAAATGCAAATGAAAAGATTAAAATAGAAGGGGGAAAAAAAATCCTTTGGAAATCTGAGCTGTCAGGAATTCTGCTGGATTGGGAATCTTCAGGAGACTCGGTCGCAGGGAATAGGAGAGTGGCGGTGGATGAGGAGCTCAGGGAGGTGGGAATATTTCCCGTTATTCCTCATCCACCTCGGCTGTGAGGGCCCCAGGAAAGGAGCAGGGAAGGGGTCTCTGCCCCCCTTCCACTGACAGCAAGGAGCCCAGGAAAATCCACGATTGCCCTCTGCTGGAATGAGGGGCTGGAAAGGGACCGGGGCTCTGCCCAGGGACAGGAGGGAAAATCCAGGAGAGAGAGGCAGGGAGAGGAGGAAAGAGGAGAGGGGAAAGAAGAAAACAAGGGGATGTTAATTAGTCCCAAACGAGGAGGTTCAGCATTGTTTGGAAGTGTCGGGTGAAGAAGGAAATGAGGGAAATTGGGGTGGAATGATCAAAATGGGAAGGGAGGGAGAAAGGAGGAGAGGAAAATCCAGGAAAACTCAGAAGGAAGGACAGAGGGAAAGAAGCAAAGGAAAAGAGAGAAAAAAGAGGGAGGTGGAATGAAGAGAAGGAATTGGGANGAAAGGAAAGGAAAGGAAAGGAAAGGAAAGGAAAGGAAAGGAAAGGAAAGGAGAAAAAAAAGAGGGAGATGGAATGAAGAGAAGGAATTGGGGAAGATGGAGAAAATCTGGGGTGCAGAGTGCGTGGCTGGATGGTTGAACGAGTCAGGATTTAGGGAAAAGAGGATCATCTCCCAGAGTTTGGAAAAGTGGGAGGGAAATATGGGTGGAAAAGTAACAGCAGGACAGGGGGCAGATCCAGGGATTTAAAGCCAAAGGGATTTTTGTGATCAGCTGTGGATGGTACACTGGGAAGTCAAGGATAACAGTGAAGTTAAAGGATTAAGGATAAAGTTAAAGGATAAAGGATGAAGTGAAAGGATAAAGGATAAAAATTAAAGGATAAAGGATGAAGTTAAAGGATAAAGGATGAAGTTAAAGGATAAAGGATGAAGTTAAAGGATAACAGTAAAGGATAACAGATTGTTACTGCCTCTTGTTCCCTGGGATGCTCCTCTGACTCTGCAATTCCAGCAGGGAAAGGAGAACTCGAGGAACTGGAGCGTCTGGGGAAGTCTGTGCTGGATCCTGCACTGACTCCATTAAAATCACAGGATCATTCCATTTGGAAAAGATCTTTAAGACCATTGATCCCACCCTTTATCCCAATGCTGCCAAGTCCAACACTATCCGATGTCCCCACGCACCACATCCATGTGAAATTAGCGGTGGAAAGGAGAACCTGTCCCATGGGAATGCTCTGAGCAGGATCCCGCTGCTCCCAGCAGTGAGGGACTCAATTTAGGGAGATGGAAAACCTCTGGAGGGAATGATTGCAGATCCAGCCTGTTCCCAATTCCTGAGGGAATGCCAAACCCTGTACTCCAGATCCTTCCCTGGGAGCACCTCTGGAGTGCTGTGTCCAGCTCTGGATCCTCAGCACAGCAGGGCCAGGGAGCTCCTGGAGCGGGGCCAGCGAAGGCTGCACAGCTGTGGAAGGGCCTGGAGCATCTCCGTGCCCAGGAAAGGCTGAGGGAGCTGGGGCTGCTCAGCCTCGAGAGGAGCCCCAGCTGAGAGGGGCCCTCAGGCCTGGCTGTCCCTGGCTGCAGGGAGGGCTCCGAGCAGGGCCCAGGCTCTGCTCCGGGGGCCCAGCAATGGCACCAGAGCAACGGGCAGGGACTGATCCCAGGGAGTTCCACCTGGGAGAGAGGCAGAACTTCTGCCCTGGGCAGTGCCCAGCCCTGAACAGTGACCAGAGAGGCTGTGGAGTCTCCTCCCTGGGGATATTCCAGAATTGTCAGGATGTAATCCCGTGCCCTGTGCTCTGGGATGGCCCTGCTGGAGCAGAGAGGTGGCACCAGATCTCCCTTCCAGCCTGATCCATTCTGGAATTCTGGGATAAGGTTTTCCATACACCTTCACCCTCCCCCACCAATAAACTGCTTGTTGGGTGATAATCCCAGTATTTTTTCCTGGAATATCTCATTTCCAGCTCATAGAGGTGCTCCTGGAGCTCCGGGAGCTGGGTCAGCGCTCTTGGAGTATCCAATGTTTAATCCAAGATCCGGTTTTCCCATGAGCAGAGCTGCTGTTGAATCCTGGCCCTTCCCAAGCGCTCCAGAGGAGCTGGAAAGCTCCCAAGGCCAACCATTTCTCCTGTTTTCCACACTTTCCGATGTTCGCCGAGACGGAAATACCACGGGAGAAGCATTTGACCTCTCCGATTCCATTCCCCGACGGAACCGGAAAACGCAGGGAAGGAGGAACACAAACATCAGCGATAACAAAGCTCATCCAAATTCTTCCCAAACCACAAAATGAAAGGGTCAGGCAGAGTCAGCGAGGGAAAGGTTTGGGTTGGATTTATCTTTTATCCGAGCGAGCGCGGAACGAATTTCTCCTGACCTTTTTCCCTTCCAGAATTCAAGGAAGCGTTTTCCCTCTTCGACCGGACCCCCAAGTCGGAGATGAAAATCACCTACGCCCAGTGTGGAGACGTCCTGAGAGCTCTGGGGCAGAACCCGACCCAGGCCGAGGTCATGAAATTGCTCGGCAGACCCAAACCTGAAGGTTGGTGGCCTCCCCCGTGTGTTTTGGGAAAAGGGCACTCCCAGAATTATTCCTGGAGAAGGTGAGGTCTCCATCTTCTCATTGAGGAGCAACTCAGGATAGGGAGCAGCCTCTGAAATCGCCAGCAGAAAAGGAGGAAAAATTGGTCAGGCAGTCAAGATAATTGTCCCACATTGAGGGGAATTAATTAATTTAATGGCCCTGGGCATCAGTGTGGTTTAAAATGACAAATTTTTGGTTTTTAAAATTGCTTTTATGGAGGAATTCACATGTTTTTCCTAAAAAAGCCAGATATTCCCAACACATGCAGAGAAACAAAGGGATAACCTGGATGTAAGGACAAAGATGGGTGAGAAGGCCTGTAATGATTGCAGTGGTATCCTGCAGTATTCCATATTTCCATGTTCTTCTCTCCCTTTTATCCGGCATTTATCCCCACATTTCTGCCCTCACAGTGGATATCCCATGGTTAATTCCCAACTCTCCCAGAATCCACCTAACCTTCCATTTCCATGCTCTTCTCTCCCTTTACCTGGAATTCATCACCATGGATTTTCTGCCCTCACAGTGGATATCCCACGGTTAATTCCCAACTCTCCCAGAATCCACCTAACCTTCCATTTCCATGCTCTTCTCTCCCTTTACCTGGAATTCATCACCATGGATTTTCTGCCCTCACAGTGGATATCCCACGGTTAATTCCCAACTCTCCCAGAATCCACCTAACCTTCCATTTCCATGCTCTTCTCTCCCTTTACCTGGAATTCATCACCATGGATTTTCTGCCCTCACAGTGGATATCCCATGGTTAATTCCCAGCTCTCCCAGAATCCTCCCAAACTTCCATTTCCGTGCTCTTCTATCCCTTTAGCCAACATTAATCACCACAGCTCTGCCCTCTTGGTGGATATTCCATGGTTAATCCCTCAATTCCCACAGAATCCCCCAAAACTTCCATTTCCATGCTCCTCTCTCCTTGTATCCAACATTTATCTCCACAGATCTTCTTACCCCCATAGTGGATATCCCATGGTTAATTCCCAACTCTCCCAGAATCCAACAAAACTTTGATTTCCATGCTCTTCTCTCCCTTTACCTGGAATTCATCACTATGGATTTTCTACCCTCACAGTGGATATCCCACGGTTAATTCCCAACTCTCCCAGAATCCTCCCGAACTTTCATTCCCATGCTCCTCTCTCCCTTTATCCAACATTTATCATCACAGTCCTTATTGTGGATGTCCCATGGTTAATTCCCAACTCTTCCAGAATCCACCCCAACTTCCATTTCCATGCTCTTCTCACCCTTTACCTGGAATTCATCACTACAGCTCTTCCCCCATGGTGGATATCCCACGGTTATTCCCAACTCTCCCAGAATCCCCCCAAACCTGCATTCCCCCCGTGTTTTCCAGAGATGAACTCCAAGATGATCGACTTCGAGACCTTCCTGCCCATGCTCCAGCACATCGCCAAGACCAAGGACACCGGAACCTACGAGGATTTCGTGGAAGGGCTCCGGGTGTTCGACAAGGAGGGGAACGGGACGGTCATGGGAGCCGAGCTCCGCCACGTCCTGGCCACGCTGGGTGAGGAAAACCTTCCCTTGGGAGTTTCCATCCCTCCTGTTCTCTCTCCCTCCCACTTTTCCCTTCATGTTTGAGTTCTCCTATAAATATCTCATTCCCATCACCATAAATCATCCCAACATTGCCAATCACAACTATTCCCTTGGTTTGTCCCCGTTTTTCTGCACTTCCAAAGGGTGCTTCCATCCCTCCCTCCTCCTCCCTCTCCCTCTTCCCCTTTATGTTTGATTTCTCCAACAAATATTAAATTCCCATCACCATAAATCATCCCAACATTGCCAATCCCAACTATTCCCTCAGTTTTGTCTCCGTTCTGCTTCACCAAAACGAAGCCTTACAAACCAATAGGCACCAAATACGGAAATAATAAAATTAAATTTAATTAAATCCATCACTGATCCATGGCAAAGATCCCAAATTTGACCTTTGAATCTTCCAGAACCTCAAATTCAGAGGGGAACTGAGTTTTCACGGAGAGTTTTTTAGTCAAGACTTGGTTAAAACTGACCCA
>VZTH01008561.1:44863-55154 GCA_013397815.1 Aleadryas rufinucha | reverse complement strand
CAGAGAAACAAAGGAATAACCTGGATGTAAGGACAAAGATGGGTGGGAAGGCCTGTAATGATTGCAGTTATATCCTGCTGTATTCCATATTTCCATATTTTATCCGGCATTTATCCCCACATTTCTGCCCTCACAGTGGATATCCCATGGTTAATTCCCAACTCTCCCAGAATCCACCTAAACTTCCATTTCCATGCTCTTCTCTGCCTTTATCCAATATTTATCACCACAGCTCTGCCCTCTTGGTGGATATTCCATGGTTAATCCCTCAATTCCCACAGAATCCCCCCAAATTTCCATTCCCATGCTCTTCTCTCCCTTTATCATCACAGATCTTACCCCCATGGTGGATATCCCACAGTTATTCCGAACTCTCCCAGAGTCCAACAAACCTTCCATTTCCATGCTCTTCTCACTCTTTACCTGGAATTCATCACCATGGATTTTCTACCCTCACAGTGGATAATCCCATGGTTAATTCCCAACTCTCCCAGAATCCAACAAACCCACAATTTCCACACTCTTTNCACAGCTCTGCCCTCTTGGTGGATATTCCATGGTTAATCCCTCAATTCCCACAGAATCCCCCAAAACTTCCATTTCCATGCTCCTCTCTCCTTGTATCCAACATTTATCTCCACAGATCTTCTTACCCCCATAGTGGATATCCCATGGTTAATTCCCAACTCTCCCAGAATCCTCCCGAACTTTCATTCCCATGCTCCTCTCTCCTTGTATCCAACATTTATCTCCACAGATCTTCTTACCCCCATAGTGGATATCCCATGGTTAACTCCCAACTCTCCCAGAATCCAACAAAACTTTGATTTCCATGCTCTTCTCTCCCTTTACCTGGAATTCATCACCACGGATTTTCTACCCTCACAGTGGTTATCCCACGGTTAATTCCCAACTCTCCCAGAATCCAACAAAACTTTGATTTCCATGCTCTTCTCTCCCTTTACCTGGAATTCATCACTATGGATTTTCTACCCTCACAGTGGATATCCCATGGTTAATTCCCAACTCTCCCAGAATCCTCCCGAACTTTCATTCCCATGCTCCTCTCTCCCTTTATCCAACATTTATCATCACAGTCCTTATTGTGGATGTCCCATGGTTAATTCCCAACTCTTCCAGAATCCACCCCAACTTCCATTTCCATGCTCTTCTCTCCCTTTATCCAACATTTATTATCACAGTTCTTATCCCCATGGTGGATATCCCACAGTTATTCCCAACTCTTCCAGAATCCACCCCAACTTCCATTTCCATGCTCTTCTCACCCTTTACCTGGAATTCATCACTACAGCTCTTCCCCCATGGTGGATATCCCACGGTTATTCCCAACTCTCCCAGAATCCCCCCAAACCTCCATTCCCCCCTTGTTTTCCAGAGATGAACTCCAAGATGATCGACTTCGAGACCTTCCTGCCCATGCTCCAGCACATCGCCAAGACCAAGGACACCGGAACCTACGAGGATTTCGTGGAAGGGCTCCGGGTGTTCGACAAGGAGGGGAACGGGACGGTCATGGGAGCCGAGCTCCGCCACGTCCTGGCCACGCTGGGTGAGGAAAACCTTCCCTTGGGAGTTTCCATCCCTCCTGTTCTCTCTCCCTCCCACTTTTCCCTTCATGTTTGAGTTCTCCTATAAATATCTCATTCCCATCACCATAAATCATCCCAACATTGCCAATCACAACTATTCCCTTGGTTTGTCCCCGTTTTTCTGCACTTCCAAAGGGTGCTTCCATCCCTCCCTCCTCCTCCCACTCCCTCTTTCCCTTCATGTTCGATTTCTCCAATNCTCCCTCCTCCTCCCTCTCCCTCTTCCCCTTTATGTTTGATTTCTCCAACAAATATTAAATTCCCATCACCATAAATCATCCCAACATTGCCAATCCCAACTATTCCCTCAGTTTTGTCTCCGTTCTGCTTCTCCAAAACGAAGCCTTACGAACCAATAGGCACCAAATACTGAAATAATTAAATTAAATTTAATTAAATCCATCACTGATCCATGGCAAAGATCCCAAATTTGACCTTTGAATCTTCCAGAACCTCAAATTCAGAGGGGAACTGAGTTTTCACGGAGAGTTTTTTAGTCAAGACTTGGTTAAAACTGACCCAAACCTTCAAGATCTGGCACTTAGACCAAGCTTATTCTTAGGAAAACGAGTTGTGCCCATAATACCCTGCGGGTTTCCATATTTTTCCTGTCTTTCTGGATTTTTGGATCAAATTTGCTCTCAAATTTGGATCCAGATCTGGATCAAGTTCGGAATTTGGATCAAGTTTGCAACTCCAAAAGGAGTTTTCCCCATGGTCAGCACCCCAAATTCCCCCCAGGAGAAAACCTCCCCCTCTTCTCTCTCGCGCCCGTTTGTGTTCTTTAGGTGCTTCCTAAATTCCTAAATCCGGGATTTTGATCCAGGGATTTTGTTTTCCGTGCAGGGGAGAGGCTGACTGAGGAGGAAGTGGACAAACTGATGGCTGGGCAGGAAGATGCCAACGGCTGCATCAACTACGAAGGTGAGTGAGACCCCTGAAGGCTTTATTGAGATATTCCCAAGAAAGTTTCAATCCATGGAAAATCTGGTGCAAATTTTCCAAATTTTATGGAAAAAATGTCCAAATTTCCAATGTTCAGTCTGAGTCTATAATTCTTCTGACAAACCCCATCTATGGACGGTTAATTATGTTTTCCATAGGATAACTGATCCTTCTTTCCCTCTTTTTTCCCAGCTTTTGTGAAGCACATCATGGCTAACTGAGCCCGGGTGAGTCTCCTCTGCCTTCCTCCTGGATTTCCAAGTCCTCATTCCTTTAGGATTGACCAGAAACTTCCAAGGATAAATATTTCCCACGTGCATTTACAAATCCCTGCTCCCAAACTTGTAAAAAAGCAAGGAAATGGAATCGAGCTGACGGAGAGAGGGGGAAAAAACAGAAGGAAAAGAGATAAGGAGGAATCAGGAATGTTTGCACCGCTGGGAGGGTAATCAGTGGTTTTCCACAAATCCGGCTGCCACCGTCTCCTGACAATGGATTGGTTTTCCAGGAAAAGGCCGGAGCTTTGTCCAACACATCCAAACCACAGCACCACGGAGGGCGTCTCCGTCTCGCCCTCACAAAGGAGCTGGGCTTTGTTTCCAGGATTTCCTGGGCAGGGTTTATCCCTGTTTTACTGGAAAAGGTGCCCGCTGCCTTTATCTGCCATTCCCTGGATTTTCTCCCTGCTCAGCTCTGGGGGAAGGAGTTGACCAATCCATCTGTTCTGATATCCCGGGAAAAGCTGCTCTCAGATTTAGTATGGACGGTTTGGTTTTCCTTTGTTTGTTTTTAGTCTTTTCCCTCGGCTCTGGTTTATTTTTAGGCCTGGCTTTGGTTTGGTTTTGGAGCTGACCGGGCTGTGCTGTGGTGATTTTTTGATTCTGGGTTAAGTAGGAGTCACATCCAGGTTTTTCGGGAATTTTGTTCCAAGATAGAACTTAACAAATCATAAACAAGCTAAAAAAAAAAAAACTGGATTTGGTTTGGGTTTTTTTCCTTAATTTCCATTTTTTTTCCCATTAGAATCCTTTTTTTTTCCTTAAGGCATTTATCTTTAAACTCGGAATTTTCCAACCAGTTCCCAGTTTTTGATAGCAAAGATCAGGATCCTTGGTGTAATCCCAATCCATGATCCTCGCTTGTTGTTTAGAGAGGTTTTCAATCCTTAATCCAAACCCACCGCCACGGGAAATTCCCATTCCAATGGGAAAAGTCACCTCAGCCAATGCCAACCACTGGAAAAGCCGAGTGAGCATGGAAAGCTGGGAATCCGGGAAGCTGGAACAGGATTGGGAAGTGCAGCTCAGAGGGTCTTGGCTTTTGATGGGTTTGGAAAGGGGGCTGGGAGCTTGTGATTCCCAGAAAACCAACATTCCTGGGATTTGCCAATGAGCCTCGACGGTGTCATCCAGTGGTGGCACTTCCACCCCTGCTGCTGGAATGTTTAGGGAAAGACAAATGGAATGTCCACCCTGGAAGGAGCGATGATCCTTTCCCACAGGATCTGAACTCAGTGGGAATCTGGAGCTGAGCCCAAAAATTCAGGAGTGGCTCCATCTTGGCCATTCCCAGGGGATGGAGGGAAGATAAAACGGAATCTTCATATCAGGATAAAATTGTGCCTTTCCTTTTCTCCCGGTTTCCTGAGGGAATTGGGACTATTTTATATGGAATTTTCTTGGCTGGATTGGCTCCAGGTGTTAGGGATTGCTTCCCATGTTTTTGGGATTGTGGGATTGGGATGATTCCCTGTGTTTTGGCGGCTCTCGTTGCTGAGGGTGATTCCTGGTGGAATTTTTTGTTCCTTGTTTCTCCCTCCAATTCTTAAAAATATCTTTATCTTTCAGGACAAGACAAGCACCGGGAATTCCGGATGCTGGCCTTGGATTTCCATGTGCTGGAATTTCTCCTCGTTTTTCAGCCCAGATTCCCATTCCAGAGTCTAAAATGTACCTAAATCCCTATTTTTGGATATTTTTGTTTGCTTTGCCTTGTTCCTCCATGGGAAGAGGGTGGATCCTGTGGAGATCCAACGGAAGAAACCGGAATGTGAGCTATGAATCCCTGGGAATTTCTTTAGGATGCAGGATATAAACAGGAATACAAACCTGAGGAAAAGGGAGGAATCTTTTTCAGGATTAAATCAATCAAAAAATGATTGATCCCTTTTTCCTTCCCAAACTCCGCCTTTTCCCTGTGTTTAGGGGATACCAATATAAATCCCAGCTGTGCAAGGAATATCCTTTATCCTTAGGGAAAAACTGTGGAATTCCCAGAAATTAGCAACAAAACCTTGCTGACATTTTTTTCTCTGCTTGGGATGATGGAAAATTAAGGATCTAAGAGCAAAATATCCCAAAGTAATACAAAATTTGCTAAAATCCATCTTTTCTCCACGAGGATTCCTTCCCATTCCAATCATTTCCCTAGGAAACAAGGAGAAGTCTTCCCAAAAGGAAAACTGGAAGCTGTTCTAATAAGCACATCTCGGTCCTGGAGTTTTTGCAGTAAAAAATGGGATTTTCCATGTCTTTGTTTCCTCGTTGTTTCTGTGTCCGTGTGAGGGAAGGGGGAAAGGGAAAGAAATCCTGGGAAAAGCCTCAGCAAAGGCCAAGGACAGTTGAGAAGCGTGGAAAATCACACGGATTCAGAGAGCTCCTTTTCTGGGGAATAATAATTGAAAAAGCATGGAAAAAAGAAATCCTCTGGGGCTGGAAAGAGGAGAGGCTAGGAGCTGGTAGAGTTTTTTAGGGAATGCCAAAGAACCTGGATACGCAACAGTCCAGGAGCAGGAGGGGTTGTTAGAACAGGGAAAATCCAAGTTTAACGGAGGAAAGATCAGTGGAACATCGGAATTCCGGGATACAAATGGATGGGAGTGACTGGGCAGGTCAGGTCATTCCCACAGAGGATGGACAAGAGAACACAAACTGTCAAATTCCATGGATACACAAACTGTCCTGGAATGTGCCAGGGAATAAGTGGAAAGGAAAATCAGCAGGGAGAGCAAAGCAGAATAAATAAGGAATGNCCTTCCCTTCCCCAAATTCCAAATCCCCTCATCTCCAGAGAATTTTCCTTTAAAAAAGCTGTGTCCATGAGAGAAACCAAATTTCCCAAAGATCTTTTCCCAGCAGCAACCTCTGGCTCTTAGGGAGAAATTCCATAGGGAATTTTCCTGCTGATTTCCCGCCTGCCGTGGTTCAGCCGCCAAAGGCCGGGCAGGTTCTGGGCTGCTCCCAGCTCCCAGATTCCCGAGGATCCAAGCTTTGGTTATTTGAGGATTCCGGAGCCTGTTCCAATTCCCACAGCACATTCCAGCAGGAACTTCCATTGCCACACCACTCCTGCACAGAGATGGAGCCAGGAATATCGGCTGGAATTTCATTGCCCTCTCCTTAACCCAATCCCAGCCTGGATTCGAGCAAGGATTGAAGTTTGGGAATTTTTTATCCAAAGGAAAGTGAATATTTCAATATTTTTCCAGTGTTATTCACAAGGAAATAAACAAATAAATCCATCAGTAATTTAATTAATGCTTAATTAAAAATCCTTTGCCTCCAAGTGCTACATCTGCATTTATTTATCCCTCGGAAGGCTCTTTTTAATTATTTAATTAATTAATTAATTACTCCATCTGCATCTCCCTGAAATATTTTTATCTTTCCAAGTTTCCTCTGACAGTGGAATTTTTATTAATTTTTTCTTAATTTTGTTGCCAAATTTCCCCCTGATTTTAATCCCGAATTTCCTCCTAAGGAATCCACAGGGTTTTTTTCCCAGAACTGATTCCAGGATTAATTTTTCCCAGCTGACCTGTCCCATTTTCCTTGATTTTTTACTCAGGA
Source organism: Aleadryas rufinucha (assembly GCA_013397815.1). Taxonomy (NCBI): domain Eukaryota; kingdom Metazoa; phylum Chordata; class Aves; order Passeriformes; genus Aleadryas; species Aleadryas rufinucha. Next base: position 48,751 of record VZTH01008561.1, on the reverse strand, counting down.
TGGGATCAATCACCCCTTAGGATCCCTGTTTTTCCCTCCACTGCGGATAAAACAACTCCAAACAACTTCTTCGGGATTTGGCGATTCGACCTCAATTCCCAGTTTAATTTAACAGAAATTCCTGGAATTCTCTGGAGCTCCTTATGCAGCCCTGTCCATCTCTCCTTCTTTAAAGCAAAGTGGCAAAGAGAACTTGCCTGTATTCCATAAAATCCCAGCTATCCCAGGAACTGCTCTGGGATCACGGGGCTCTGGAATTTTCCCAGGAGCTGGATCGTGGAGCAGTGACCTCCACGTTGGTTTTTCCTCCATTCCCTTCCCTTTTGCTGACTCCAGCAAGCCCCAATTCCCTGGATGAGCCTCAATTCCGACACAGATAATCCATAAACGACCAAAACCTCGGGAAGACGGGAAGTGTCTGGAGCCGGGGCAGCACAGCCAAGGAAAACAGCTCCCGAAGATCCCAGAGATGCTTTTCCAGCCTGTCCCCAGCGCCACCAGCAGCGCCAGGTTGGCTCCAGAGGGGCTGGGAATTGTTGCCAGAGGGGAACGTGCTCATCCCATCCCAACTTCCCCGGATAAACAAAGGATCCTTTTCCCTGCCCCTCCTCTCCTCAAGGCACGACTTCCCACAAATCCCTCCAGGAGCAGAAGGAACAGCAAACCAGAGGGATAAAAATGGAAAAGCCTGTGGGGATGCGGCCAGACGGACGAGCACGGAGCGTCCCCGAGGCTGGATAAATATTCCAGACTCGGAAGGAATTTTTGCAATCCCATTTTACCTCTGTGCTTCTTTTTATCCAAGAAATCCCAAAAAAAAAACCCCTCTGGAAGCCCCTCCTGGCCTGACCTCCAGTGGGATAAACCCAAACAGGAATTGCTGGTTTAGTTTTTAGCTCCCAAGGACAATCCCTTATTCCTGGTTTCCCAAATAAATGTCCAGGTGTGACAATCCCAACCCCAGTATCCAAAAAAAAACCCCTGGCAGGTTCAGCTCCTGCCTTTCCCACCTTCAGAACCTCACAATCCTGTCTCCATATCCATGGATTCCAAGGATCAGGTGCAGCTCCCGGACTGGAGGAGCTCCAAGGATTCCAAGGATCCATTTCCATGTTGGTGGCTCCGTCTCCTGACAGCCCTTGATGATCCAGAGATTCCCAGAATTGTTTGGGTTGGAAGGGAGCTTAAAGATCCTCGAATTCCAGCATCTGAGGGATTCCTTCCCCTATCCCAGGCTGCTCCAAGCTCTGGACACTTCCAGGGATGAGGGCTGAGCTCCAGGCTGGGAATGACCCCAGGACAAAGACCTTTGTGTCTATTCCCATAAAACCTGAGTTGGAATCCGCAAACGGAGTCCTGCAGGACCCAGCCAATCCTTCCCGGATTAACAATTCCCAGGAATCCTGCAGCATCCCACAGCAGATACTTTTCCACTCCACCTCCCTGAATTTGGGGCAATTCCCATCCCTGAATTCCGTGGCACTGACGGAGCCCCCAGTGCCGTGGCTCAGGTGAGTTTTTTTTGGGATCCCGCATTTCCTTCCCGTGGATCATCACGAATGGAATCAGATTCCAAACTTGGGCATTTGCAATCCCGTGGATGCGCTGAGGATTCTCTTCCTGCATCATTTGGATCCCCCCGGAGTAAATTCAGAGCCTGAGCTGCATCCCCCAAATCCAGCTCCTGTTTTTAGGGATTCAACAGAACCACCCCGATTCCCCCTTCACGGCTGAGGGAGTTTTATGTCCTCTCCCAGCGTTTTTTCCACATTTTCCTCCTTCTATTTTTTTCTTTTTTTCCGAGTGGAAAATCCCTCTCAAAGTGCCCTGAGAGTAAAAACCATCCATTAAAACCCCCTCCAAAGCCTTTCCAAGGGTGGAACTGCACAGCCTCGAGTTTGCAGCTGGAGAGGAGGGGGAAAAAAAAGGGATTTTTTAATTCCTTGTTTTTTTGAAATTCCAGGGCGATCCAGCTCCCAGGTTGCTCCATCCTTAACGGGCCATTAAAAGCAAGAGTTCAAAAACAAAGGACATCGTCCCGTCGGGAAAGTTAATGGAGCAGAACGCCGGGTTCAGCTCTGAGTTTTCCTCGTGTCTGCTCCGGGAATGTTTTTTCGGAGAGGATTTTAATGGAGAACAGGTGCTGGAGGCAGAAATTCGGGAATAAATGGAGTGGAGAGAGGGCCAAATGAGAGCAGGGAGAGAGCAGGTTGCAAACGATAATTCCAGGGAATATTAACGCCGTGCCTCGGATCTGATGGAGGAATTGTGTTTTTGTGATTTCCCGAGGTTTTGAACCTCCTGGGATCAGGCTGGGACTGGGCACGACCATCATTCCCTGGAATTAATGCCGGGTTTTTCCTTACAAACAGCTTGAAAAATGAAAATGTTCTTTCCAAAGGGAGTATTTCAGTGTTTCGTGTTCATACCCTTGTTTCTCCTCTTGGTCTGGAGAACAAATGGAGTTTTCTTTCCCAATTTTTTTCTCCTTTCTCCATTTTTTTTTTCTCCTCCAGCGCCAGCAAAAGAAACCGGTGCCAGGAAAGCTGGGAAAAGGCAAAAGGAGGAATATTTGTTAACCTATCAATATTAAATCAATTGGAACCGATAGGGAAACATCTGGAATTCTTAAGGAATTGTGAAAAATCTTCTGTATTCCGGGAAAATCATCCATAGGATGGATTTCTGGACAGCAAAGCAAAAAAGCTGCAGCTTTTGGCCCAAAATTCCCCCCTTGTTACAAAATCATCACCGAGGGATGGATCCCGCCTTGATCCAGGGGATCCAGGCAGGTTTGTTCCAGGAATTTGAGGAACAAAGATCAGAGCAGTTCTTGGAATCTCTTTTTTTTCCAACTCACTGACGGTTTGCAAACAAATTTGGGATGATGAGAGGGGAGGGAAGAGAGACTTTGGCAAAGCAAATCCTTGTGGATTATCTGGGAACTCTTTGGAACTTGGCTCTTTCCCAGAATATTATTAAGGATCAAATTATTCAGAATTTAAACCAAAAAAAAAAGACAAGAATTAGAAATAATTTTCACTTTCCAGAATTTTTGCCTTTTCTACTCCCAGGGAAGAATTAACCTTAATTTGGGATTCTGCCTTCTCCCAGAAAACATTTTATTTTGGGAATAAAAAACTCCTCGGCTGCAGCATTAATTCCCTGCTCCAACCCTAAACCTCGGGAGCGACAGCAATTTTCCAAGTCTCTGGAAGGAGGAGCTCGGAGCAGAGGCTCTGGCACAGCCTCATAAATCCCAGCCTGGGAAACAACCACAGCTCATTCCCTGAGCTCATCCCGGCCCTCCCGAATTCCGAGTGTCCGTGGATGACGCCAGCGCCGTGCGCTCGGATCCAGCTTGGCTCCCGGAGCTGCCGTGGCCCAGCAGCACCTTGGCTCCTTCGGGAATTTTCACACTTCCATGCACTTGACCTTTGCATCGCAGCACTTGGCCCCAACCCTTTTCCTTCCCTTTTTTTTTTTTTAGGATTTTGCTCGTTGAAGGGAAAAAAAAAAAAAAACCCAATGCCGGAAATCTGCCAGGGAAAGGATCGGGAAAAATAAAATTAATATTAAAAAAATACTCGTGATGAGCTGTTGACATTCCTGGGAACTCCAGAGGTTCCTCTGGTGTCTGGAAGCAGATGTTTCCCAACAGAAAACACAAAGATGTCCAAATCTCAGGAAAAGAGGCGGAGATTGCAGGAACAAGGAAAGAAGAGTAGGAAACTCCGCATGGAAAAGTTTCCAGCTTGGCTCTGGAATCGTGCCGAAGGTTGTGATGGCTCTCCTTGGATCCCCCATCCCCGGCAGTGTCCAAGGTCAGGTTGGATGGGGCTTGGAGCACCCTGGGATAGTGGGAAATGTCCCTGCCCGTGGGGTTGG
>VZTH01008561.1:20654-44842 GCA_013397815.1 Aleadryas rufinucha | reverse complement strand
GTTGGAATGAGCAGATCCTGATTTATTTGAGGGATTGAGAACTGAGGGGAATGGGAGCTGTTAATTGGAATAAAAATGGGATTTTCATCACGAGGACTCACACAAGAGAGGGGGGATTAGGGAAAGGCAGATTCCAAATAATTCCAGACTGGGATAGTGGGAGGTGTCCCTGCCATGGAAGGGGTGGAATGGGATGATCCTCAAAATCCCTTCAATCCAACCCATTCCAGGATTCCCTGCTCCAGGCTCGGGACAGATCATTTATCTCCAGGGATCAGAAGGAGCTGGCTCATTTTCCAGCCACATCCCTCCCTCCCGTGCTGATGCCATAATTCCAGGTGCAATTCCCTGCTCTCCCAGCTGATGCTGCAATTCCAGCCGCAATTCCAGGTGCAATTCTCTGCTCTCCCTGCTGATACCACAATTCCAGGTGCAATTCCCTGCTCTCCCAGCTGATGCTGCAATTCCAGCCGCAATTCCAGGTGCAATTCTCTGCTCTCCCTGCTGATACCACAATTCCAGGTGCAATTCCCTGCTCTCCCAGCTGATGCTGCAATTCCAGCCGCAATTCCAGGTGCAATTCTCTGCTCTCCCTGCTGATACCACAATTCCAGGTGCAATTCCCTGCTCTCCCAGCTGATGCTGCAATTCCAGCCGCAATTCCAGGTGCAATTCCTGCTCTCCCTGCTGACACCGCAGTTCCAGGTACAATTCCCTGCTCTCCGGTGCTGATGCCGCAATTCCAGGTGTAATTCCCTGCTCTCTGAGATGGTGCCGCAATTCCAGGTGCAATTCCTGCTCTCCCAGATGGTGCCACAATTCCAGGTGCAATTCCTGCTCTTGCAGTTGATACCACAATTCCAGCTGCAATTCCAGGTGCAATTCCCTGCTCTCCCAGATGGTGCCGCAATTCCAGGTCCAATTCCTGCTNGTGCAATTCCCTGCTCTCCCAGATGGTGCCGCAATTCCAGGTGCAATTCCTGCTCTCGCACTTGATACCACAATTCCAGCTGCAATTCCTGCTCTCCCTGCTGACACCGCAGTTCCAGGTACAATTCCCTGCTCTCCGGTGCTGATGCCGCAATTCCAGGTGTAATTCCTGCTCCCCCAGCTGATGCTGCAATTCCAGCTGCAATTCCAGGTGCAATTCCCTGCTCTCCCAGCTGATGCTGCAATTCCAGCCGCAATTCCAGGTGCAATTCCTTCTCTCCCAGCTGATATCGCAATTCCAGCTGCAATTCCAGGTGTAATTCCCTGCTCTCCCAGCTGACACCACAATTCCAGGTGCAATTCCCTGCTATCCCAGCTGGCTGTTCCTTCCCTCAGCCATCCGACTCAGCCTAAAATTCCTGCAGGGATCAGCCAAGGGAAAATGGCCTCAAACCCATCCAGGATGCCGAGGGAGAAGTTTTGGTTTCTTTTCTTTTTTTCTACTTCTCCATTTTTCCCCCAAATTCACAGCAGCGGATTTTCCAACCATCCCCACTCCTCTCCATTTCCTGGATGATCCCAGCAAGTTATTCCTGCTTCCCGAAAAATAGAGTGGGAATAATCGTCCCTCTTCCCTCCCTTCATTCCCAAACCTCACACACACAAACACAAAATTGGGGTTTGCTTTGGGCTGGCTTTGTTTTTTCCAATAAAAAAGTCTGGAATGTACTTTTACGTTATTCCTGGCGGCATCAACATCGGGAAATAAGAGCAGAAATGAAGAATCCGTAGGGAGAAGCTTGGAATGTGGAGAGGAAAACATTCCCAGCGCCTGCTTTGTGCAGCTCCACCGGTGGCACCAAGGGTGGAGGTGGTGACACCAAAACCCTTTGGAAGCGGGTCCTGGGATCGGAGCTTCCTGCAGGTGAAATTCCATCTATTCCAGGAATCCTGGAATGGTTTGGGTTGGAAGGGACCTTAAGGATCATCCATTCCCACCCCTTGGATGGGCAGGGACACCTTCCACTATCCCAGGCTGCTCCAAGCCCTGTCCAACCTGGCCTTGGACAATTCCAGGGATCCAGGGGCAGCCACAGCTTCTCCGGGAATTCCATCCCAGCCCCTCCCCACACCCCCAGGGAAGAATTTCTCCCCAGTATCCCATCTAAATTCCTCCTCTTCCAGTTTAAACCCATTCCCCTTGTCCTCTCCTTCTCTTCCCATACAAAAAGCCACTCTCTCTCCTTAAATCCTGGAATTCCGAATGTTTTCCATGTCCCAAACCCTCCCTTTCCGCAGTGGCTCTTTGGAACCGGTGGCAGACACAGGGATGCCAAAGCGCCCCTAAATTGGGAGCCTGGGACCGGCAGCTTCTGCTACGAACGGAGACCATCAGTGATTCCTTAAAGAAATCCCTTTGGGAATGCTGAGGAGGAGAGGGATAAGCCTGAACTCTCCCTTCCCGAGCTGGATGGGACAGCCAGGAACCAGCTGCCCTCGATCCCCTTAACCTGTCCTACCTCGTGTTCTTGGCTGCAGCACGGACTGAAAACAATCCCAAAACCGGCTTCCCCAGCTCCACAAAAACGTCATTCCCAGAGCACGATGGAAAAGCACCGAATTTATTTACTCCTCACAAAATTTCCAGCAATTCTCCCGCTCCTGGGCTGAGGGAGAAGTTTCACGCAGGAGAAAAAATGGTGGGGAATGAAAAATTGTGATGCCTGAAGGTTTCGAGCCGGGTGGGGTATTCCAAACATTCCCTGGGGTGCTAAAAACACTTTGGGATNAGAGAAATATTGAATATTTGAAAGACTGTACATAATAAATTACATCTAATTCAATAATAATGAATATTTTAATGAATATCATCTAATCAGACAAATTTCCAGCTTGGAGCAGTTCCAAGTAGCCTTGGCACAGAGGGAAGGAAGAATTCCTTACCCTGGTGAGAAATCAAGGAGAAGGAGAGGAACCTTCCCGAGGGTTGAGACGCTTTTGGTGGCCTCCAAACACAGGGGCTGTTTTTGGGAGCTGCCAGGAGGTTCCTGTTCTCCCTCTAAAAGTCTGGAAAGTCGGGTTTTCCAGGCTCTGGAAAGCCACAGCTCCTGACTGGTGGCTGGGATTCATCCCAAGCTTTGGAATGGGGAAGTCTCCTCAGGAGGGGATTTCTGGGGGTGTCTTCTGTGGGGATTTAGTCAGGAAGAGGGAGCAGGGCTGTATTCCCACATCCCGACTTTCAGCTGGAGAAACCAACGGCCTGGTGGGCTGAGGATCCGTGGATTGGGAAAAGCTGAACTTTGGGATGTCCAGGCAGCCTTGAATCCCGGGATGGATTGGGTGGGAAGGGATCTTAAGGATCACCCCATTCCCACCCCATTCCATTCCACGGGCAGGGACACCTCCCACTATCCCAGGCTGCTCCAAGCCCTGCCCAACATCCCTTGGACACTTCCAGGGATGGGACATCACCAGGTTTTGGGGAATAACCCCCCGGAGTGGGACTGGTTGCAAACTTCCCGTTATTTCTGCCGGTCCTGTGGGGGAGGGAAGGAGGATAAAACGGGAATATCCATCCCAAACGCGCCTGGGCACCTCCTGCTGGGACAGACACTCAGCTGAGGGGACGTGGCACCGAATTCCGAAGTACCTGCATGGATCCTGGTCTCCAGAAAGGATCTCCCACGGGACTGTGCCACGGCAGAGAGCCTGGGGCTCCAGGACATCATTCCAGGTGCTGCTTCCAGCAGCCTCGTGGAAACAAAACTGCTCTTGAGAGGAGCGGGTTTTCCTTGGCTCCGTCCGGCCTAAGGCATCCCAGGAGCCAGGCCTGGCTTAGCCATCCCCATGGGAATGCTGGGCCTGATCCAGAGCCTCCAAAGTCAGCGGGAATCTCTCCACTGACTCCAGAAAAGTTTGGATCTGACCCACCCGTGCAGGAGCACCTTTGTCCGTGTGGGAAAATGGTTTTCCTTGGATCCCTCTGTGCAGAACAATTCCAAAGCTCCCACTTTTTAATTTCTCCCTCCCCTCCACTTTGAATTTTTTTTTTCCTTGTTTTTTCTCTCTCCTTTGGCAGGAGCTGCTCTGGAAAAGGCAGAGGAGAAACACGATCAGGATGTTTTCCTCACTCGTGGCTGCCCTCGGCGTTATCCCGAGGAACTGGGCTGCTCCTTTATCGTCCAGCATTCCCTATTTCACGTGGAATTGTTACGCGGAGCTCCAGGTTCATCGGGCAAACCAGGGCAGCGCGGCACAAAAACGGTTTTTATTGGATTGCTGGGATTTATTCCCTTTTTTCCAGGCAATTTGGATCGAAATCCAGGCACAAATCACTGCAGTATTCCACAAAATTCCATAGCCGGGGGTCAGGAGTGGATGAGCCCCTCCTGGAGTCAGGAATTAACAGCACTGACTCCTCGTTCTTCCCACGTTTCCCTTGGATACAGACTGGGATCTGGGGTCCTGATATTCTCTGTTTTTATGGATAGGAGAAATTTGGGAATAGCTCTGAGGTTTCCTTTCTGGACACCACTGAGCTTTAACTCCTTTTTCCCCTCTTTTTTCATGGATTACACCTGGATGAGGGAATAGGGAAGAAGCCAAGGGGTCTCACCTTGGAATTCCTCCCACACGTGAGCACCTCGGAGTCGCTGCCTTTGGGATCTTGGGAATAGTCCCTTCCCAAGTTCCCTCCACTCCTTACCAGCCTGGAGGATGGGAAAAATCAGGATTATTGTTGGAAGTAGGGAAATGCAAAAATTAACGGTTCTGGATTCAGGAATCCTGGATCGTTGGAGCTGCCTTAGAGACACGAGCAGAGAAATTTGGGATGCCCCATCCCTGGAAATATCCCAGGCTGGAGCAGCTTGGGATAGTGGGAGGTGTCCCTGCCCATGGCAGAGGTGGAACGGGATCATCTTTAAGGTCCCATCCAACCCAAACCATTCCATGATCCTATTTTTCATTCATTTTCCCTGTTTTCCCCCCGTGGGATGCCCATCCCACGGCTGCTGTGGCTCAGCCGGATAAACAACGTCCTCAGAGGACAGGGAATGCAAATTCCTCCTAAACCAGCAGGGATAATCCATGGATTTGAACCTTTTTTGGGACAATCGGAATGCTGGGCCCATCCCGGAACAGGAATCTCTGGAATGGGCACGGCCATGGATGTGGAGGAGCAGGAGGAGAAGCCAGGCAGGATGGGCTCATTAATTAGCAAAGTCCTTTTACCTCCTGGCTAATGAATAATTATNGAATTTATTTCTTTTACCTGGATTTCTGAGTCGATTTCAGTGGATTTCTGAATTTACTCGTTATAGATGGATTTCTGAATTTATTTATTTTACCTGGATTTCTGAGTTGATTTCAAAGGATTTCTGAATTTCTTTTTCATAACCAGATCTCTGAATTTATTTATTTGAGTGGATTTCTGAGTTGATTTTTTTATACCTGGATTTCGGAATGTATTTATTTTAAGTGGACTTCTGAGTTGATTTCAGCGGATTTCTGAGCTTATTTGAGTGGATTTCTGAGTTGACTTTTTTTATACCTGGATTTATGAGTTTATTTGTTGAAAGTGGATTTCTGAGTTGACTTCAGTGGATTTCTGAATTTACTTGTTACAAATGGATTTCTGAATTTCTTTTTTATAACTGGATTTCTGAATTTATTTATTTTCTTTNTCTGAATTTCTTTTTTATAACCGGATTTCTGAATTTATTTATTTTATTTTAAGTGGATTTCTGAGTTTATTTCAAAGGATTTCTGAGCTTATTTGAGTGGATTTCTGGATTTACTTGTTATAAATGGATTTCTGAATTTCTTTTTTATAACCAGATCTCTGAATTTATTAATTTTACCTGGATTTCTGAATTTATTTTAACTGGATTTCTGAGTTGATTTCAGCAGATTTTTGAGCTTATTTGAGTGGATTTCTGAGTTGATTTTTTTTATACCTGGATTTCAGAATTTATTTATTTTAAGTGGATTTCTGAGTTGATTTCAGTGGATTTCTGAATTTTAAAGATGATCCCATTCCAACCCCCTGCCATGGGCAGGGACACCTCCCGCTATCCCAAGTTGCTCCAAGCCCCGTCCAACCTGGCCTTGGACACTTCCAGGAATCCAGGGGCATCCAAAACTTCCCAGGGAAGAATTCCCTCCCAATTTCCCATCTAAACCCACCCTCCTTCAGCTCAAAGCCATTCCCACTTCTCGTCCATGTTTAGATTACAAAGATTCATGGGGGAAAACGATCCAGCCCCATTCCCATCTTTACCAATCATTTCCTGGGATATCTGGTGGCATCAGACAGCTCCTTTCTGTTGGAAAAGGCGACAAAACGGTCCTGCCATTGTTCAGCGGGAATGGCGTGAATCCCGCGGGATGAATCCGTTCCAGCCCACGGATCATTTCGCATTATTGTCATGTAGCGACTTCTGCAGCAGAGATTTGGAAATTTCCATCCTCTCTTTTCTCGGAGCCACGATCATCCCCAAAAAAAAAAACAAAAAAAAGGAGTCTTTGCCATGTTTTTTTGTGGGATAGAAACCGTGAGGAATTCCAATGAAAAACCTCCCGCTGTTTTGTCTCCATAATTCACCAGAGGAGGGACATTTTAACCTCCCCGCAATTAAAATGTTCTACTCTGACTTGTTGAAACAGGGCTTTGTTTGGGGTTTGCCCCTCATCGAACTCCGGTTCTCTGATGTGGTGTGGGAGAGCCGGAGCCTCCGAAGGCGTCGGAATCCTGTTCCTTTTGTAGGATGAAAGTTTTATGGCCAAATTACATCTCTTGTCATGCCCCAAACAAAACCCCGTGGAAAAATCCGTGCCTTGGAACGAGCACACGGCGAGCAAAGGCTTCCAGGCCACTCATCCCACGAGATTTCCACTACAATTCCCGTGAAGCCGTGAATTAAAAGGACAGTGCTATGGAACAGATTGGGAATTAAATCCCTCACACCAGAGCAGCAAAATGAAAACTTTAGGATGTGATTTATCAATTAGACATTGATCATTTCCCTCGTTCCCCAGGATAATTCCATTTCACAGGAATTTTCTGGGCAGAAAAAATTAAAGTAGGAAAAATCCTGAGCATTCCAATCCATTGTTTCTTTGGAGGGTTGAGCTCCCAGGAAAACTCTCAGGGCGGGAATTAGATCTGGTAGTTTATAGAATCTATGGCTCTCTACATATTGTATATCAGGTATTGTATTATCATGGAATCCTGGAATGGTTTGGGATGGAAAAGACCGTAANGAAATTCCTGCTGATGTCCAACCTGAACCTCCCCTGGCCCAGCCTGAGGCCGTTCCCTCTCCTCCTGTCCCTGTTCCCTGGGAGCAGAGCCCGACCCCTGCCTTGCTACAGCCTCCCTTCAGGGAGTTGTGGAGAGCGGAATTTCCATGAAATGGGATGGAAACTCTGCCCCATATTTTGATTTTTGGATCCTCCAGTCTGTGCCTTGGAGCAGCTTTGAAAGATTTGGAGGCAGATTCCTTTTAAAGGGAAAAGATTCCTGGTGTGAGGAACAGCTACCGGAATTCAGCCTCCGCTCCGGGCTGTGTGCACAGGGAGCAGCACAGCTGGGAATTCTCTCCAGACACCGTGGCCCTGCCAGCCTGCCCGGAGCTCGGGAAGCAGGAAAACAGCACCTCCAGGGAAGTTCCTCTCAGGTCATTCCACGTGGAAAAAAACAGGAGGTTGGGAAGGTGGATGGGGGATCCTGGTTCCAGCAGAGCCTGGAGGGTTTCTCCTCAAGCCGTGCCAGGAGCAGGAAAAGGAGCTGGATTTTGTTGCTGTCACAGAAGTGAGAGCACAAGGCTTGGAATCCACTCGGAAAATCCATGGAATTTCTTGAGGAAAAATCCCTGCGCGCACAGAGCTCTCCGGGCCCTTTTTTTAGGTGCTGGAAGTGCGACTTTCATCTGGATCAGATTTCCCCTTGGCTGGAGCTCCCATCCAAACCCGCTGGCCAACGGCAACAAAACTCCAGCCTGACTCCACTCCTAATTGTGCTTCCTTGTTTTCCTGCCGCTGGTTGGGATCGGATTTGCAAGCGACACCCGAAATGTTCCAGGACAGCAAATCCGCACAAACAGGGCCACGCTTCCCTGTGTTTGTCCAGCCCCAGGAATAACAATGATAATCACAACAATAATAAACCCTGGCTGGTTTATAAATAGGAGCTGGAGAACCCTTTGGAATTGACTCCGTATCCGCTTCCAGAGGATGGATGAAGTTTGTTCTTGCTGGAAGCTAAAAGTTCAGGAATATTCCAGGAGCTGGAGCAAAGGAGGGGAAGATGGGAGGAAATGGGGTCCTGGGACGGGGGAGATATTTTGGGGCTCTTTCCACTGCTGCTGCCATGGCTGGGAGTACCTGGAAAGAGGGAATGGGAATTTGCCAGGGAAAGGGAAGGAAGGAGAGGAGCAGTGGGAAAACGAGAACCCTGAGGAGGCTTCCAGGAGATGGAATCCAGAAGAAGAAGGGAAAAGGTAATTCCATAATTCCCAAACGCCTTGCTACCAGTCTGTGCATTCATCCCATATTCCCCAACAGCAGCATTCCTGCTATTTTTAGGGGAGGGGATCCGAGAGGCAAGTGGGGAGAAAGGAGGAATTTTGCATCCAGAATAAAGGGAAATGCACTCGGTGAAGAAGTTTTTGGGATGTGCTGGGAGCAGGGTGATGTCCATGGAAAAGGAGTCAGGGTAATGGGAAAGAGGAGGAGGAGGATCCTGAAGGCTTGAGGAGGGAATGGAGTAACAACCTGCAGGGCCAGAGTGTCCCCAGTTCCTCTGCACTTCCACAGGTTATCCAGGTGGAAAAGGGGAGCGCTGGGATGGCTGTGGAGCTGGGAGAGTCTTGGATCCAGCACCTTCTCCCAGGAAGGATGGACAAAGTGCAGGAAGAGAGGTCATGGGAATGGTCAGACCTGGAGATCTGCAACCGCACCGACATTAAATGCCAGGGCATGGGATTTAATTCCCATAAAGGATCCTCTTTCCTTCCCTTTCCCAATTAATCATGGAGCAAATCAAACACTCCAGGCCATGGGATTTATTTCCCACACACGATCCCCTCTTCTTCCCTTTCCCATTAAATTAGACAGCAAATAAAACACTCCAGGCCATGGAATTCATTCCCATCCATGATCCCTTCTCTTTCCCTTTCCCAGTTAATCATGGAGCAAATCAAACACTTCAGGCCATGGATTTAATTCCCACACATGATCCCCTCTTCTTCCCTTTCCCACTAAATTAGACAGCAAATAAAACACTCCAGGCCATGGATTCAGTTCCCGTCCATGATCCCTTCTCTTTCCCTTTCCCAGTTAATTATGGAGTAAATCGAACACTCCAGGCCATGGATTTATTTCCCACACACGATCCTCTCTTCTTCCCTTTCCCACTAATCAGGGAGCAAATCAAACACTCCAGGCCATGGGATTAATTCCCATCTACGATCCCTTCTTTTTCCCTTTCCCAGTTAATCATGGAGCAAATCAAACACTCCAGGCCATGGATTTATTTCCCACACACGATCCCCTCTTCTTCCCTTTCCCACTAATCATGGAGCAAATAAAACACTCCAGGCCATGGGATCTATTCCCCACATCCAGTCCCCTATCTTACCATTTCCCAGTTAATTATGGAGCAAATAAAACACTCCAGGTCATGCATTTAGTTCCCATTCACGATCCCTTCTCCTTTCCCTTTCCCAGTTAATTATGGAGTAAATCGAACACTCCAGGCCATGGATTTAATTCCCACACACGATCCCTTCTCTTTCCCAGTTAATTATGGAGCAAATAAAACACTCCAGGTCATGGATTCAGTTCCCATCCATGATCCCTTCTCTTTCCCTTTCCCAGTTAATTATGGAGTAAATCGAACACTCCAGGTCATGCATTTAGTTCCCATTCACGATCCCTTCTCCTTTCCCTTTCCCAGTTAATCATGGAGCCAATCAAACACCCCAGGCCCCGTTTCTGGCCCCGAGGCCCAGTCCCACACCGTGACTCACGTCCACACCCGGGAACTCTTTCCCTCCCCTCCCTCCCAAGAAGAAAATGTCCAAATCCCAACCGCCCTTTGAACTGTCCCTGGCTCCCGCTGCCTCACGATCCAGGGATTTTCCCAAACTCCCAGGACCCTGGTTTGTTTGTAACGGATCTGTGAGCATTTCTGGATTGGAAGGAGCCCGTTGCATCCTGAGACAATCTCCCAGTTACCCCAGCTCAGTTCCAGTGTTTCAAAAACAAGGAATGAACGAATGGAATTGTCTCTATTCCATGGCTGGAATCCACCGAGGGCAAAGGGATAAGAGGCTCACTCGAGCCAAATAAACGGATACCGATGGAGCAATCCTGGGACTCTTGGATAAATCTTTATTTAGGAAGTGTGTAAGGACTTCTGTCAGCTCCGTGATTCCCTTCCAGCTCCAATAAATATCCAGGCTGAAATCCCAAACTTCCTCTTTTTTTTTTTTGCCCTAAAAAAATACTTCTCTGCCTACACCCCTCGTATGAGCAAAGAGAAATATTCCCATATTTATACCTGATGGAGAAAATTCCATGGAGAAAATTCAGGATCAGCAGCTGCTGGCACTGCCCTAAAGCTTCACTGTGTGCAGAGCCAATGCAGAGCATTTAAATATTAAATAAAAATTAAATATTTGATTAATTATAAATGAATCATAAATTACTAATCAATATTACGGTTTTATGAGCGTGCCCAGCCCATTCCCTAGGGATCAGATAACACCGGAAAACCTCACAAGCAGCTGGCACAAAAGGCTTGACGATGGAAAAAACATTTCCAGAGCCAGCAAGGAGCAAAGAAATCCCAGAGACCAAAGGATCTGCAGGAAGCCAAGTTTTGGAATGTCCACGACAGGGCAGAGCTACAAAGCCGGAATTTTTTTGGGGAACGATGAGAGATGAGAGCAGCTCGAGAGAAGCACTGAAAGACGGGTTTCTTTTGGGAGAGCATCCACTGATTTTTATCTCTCTCCAGCTTGAATTTCCCTGGATGATCCGTGGGCTGGCTGACAGCTTTGTCTGAAGCTGTGTCAGACCAACCCCGGAGCTGTTCCCGGGCACGGAACCACCGGAAATATCCCGGGAAGAGCGTGGCCTCCCCGGCTTGGATTGTGCTGGCCTGGGCCAGTTCAATCCGGCCGAGGAAGTGTGCTCATTCCCAGTGTTCTTGGCAAATATTTCCTTCAGGCTGCCTCGGAGCCTTCCCCTCACCGGTTTTCCTGATTTTTCCATCTTTTCCTCCACATTTTAGGAGGCTCCAAACCTTGAGGGTGGCGAGGTCCTGGAGCAGTTTTCCCAGAGCAGCTGTGGCTGCCCCCGGATCCCTGGGAGTGTCCAAGGCCAGGCTGGATGGGGCTTGGAGCACCCTGGGATAGTGGAATTTCCCCCTGCCCATGGAATGGGATGATCCTGAAGGTCCTTTCCAATCCATTAATTGAGAAGGAATTTCATAGCACAAAACTTGTCCTCATTTTCCCGATTTTTCTCCCACCGGAAGTGGTTCCGTTTCTCCCGAGTGCTCCCGAAATCAGGGATCGATGCCCTGAGCTCTCATCCCGAGCACAACTGGACACTCCCACACGGATCCCATTCCATGGGTTTCTCATGGAAAGTTTTCCCTTTGCTCCAGCCCAGCAGAGGAAAAAGTTTTACAAAATCCAGGGAAAAAGGGGGAAATTTTCCATCTTTTTGTCTTCTCTGGAAAGGGAGAGACATTTGGGGTGCCAGGAGAACAGGGAATGGCTTTGAACTGAAGGAAAATAGGGATGGATGGGATATTGGGAAGGAATTCCTGGCTGGGAGGGTGGGGAGGGACTGGCAGATTCCCAGAGAAGCTGTGGCTGCCCCTGGATCCCTGGAAGTGTCCAAGGCCAGCTTGGATGGGGCTTGGAGAAATCTGGGATGCTGGGAGGTGTCCCTGCCCATGGCAGGGGTGGGATTGGATGGGATTTGAGATCCTTCCCAATCCAAACCATTCCAGGATTCTCTGAAGACAAGGAAGGGCTCTCAACCAGGGCCCTCTGGCTCCCGAGCTGATGTTTGATCCATCTCCTGCACTTTGATCGCATCCAGCAATTCCAAGATTGCTGGGAGGTCCCAATCCCGATGGAGTTGTTCTTCTAAAGCTCTTCAGAGGAGCCCAGTGAAGCAAATAATGAAAATTGAGACAGAAGAGCAAAATTATTTCCCTAAAACCACAAAGCAGGACGGGAAAATATCAAAATCAGAGGATCTCCAGAGCTCAAGGGAAGCACAAGGATCATCCAGCTCCAACATATCAGTTCCTCAATGGCCCAAATCCCAATGGAATTGCCTTTGGATCTTCGAATCCTTCATTTAAATCTGTGGATATCAGCTCAGCTCCGAAGCAAAGCTGCTCCTGTATTTTGTCCTTTAAACCTTGGACCACACAATTCCAGCGCTCAGGAGAAGCTGAGCGGAGCAGGAAGGGAAGAGCAGCAGTCCAGGCTCCGGGAATATCCCAGAAAATCAAGCACATGGATCTTTTTTACAGCCCTGGAGAGGAGATAATTCAAAATCCCGATATTGTCCAAAATTAAAATCATTTAAAAGGCCACAAAACCCCCGAGCTCCCCGTGCTTGGTGTGTCCTCGCTCCAAGTCCGGGTGTGTGTCATTCCCACCTCCCTGTCCGTCTGGAAACAACAAACCCTGGAACTGGAAAGGGATGACACCACGAGGTAGAAAACCTCAATCCATGGGGAAAAGTCCGGGATAACTCTGAGCTGCTGTGGCGACGCGTGGAAATTTTATTAGGGAATAACAAAAAAAAAAACTTGGAGCAACCAGGAAATGCCATAAGGCACCAACAACGCTCCTGCAACTCCCAAACAAGGCCTGGAAAGCTCCGTGATGTTCCCAGCATGGATTAGTCACCCTGCTGGGAAGGCCTTGGCAGCTCCCCTCGGTGGGCAGTCCAACAGGTGGGGCTGAAATTCCAGGGGCTTTAATTCATCCTCCGCTCTGCCAACACCGGGAATATCCTTCCTGGGAAATGGGGGTGGAAAGTCACACAAATACCCCAAAAAAGATCCCAATATTCTGTGGCCAGGGTGTGAAAAAACACCTCCAACACTCCTGGCAAATATTCCTTCATTTCTGTGCTTACCCAGGATTTTAAGGGCTTCCCAACTTTTCTATGTTTTGTCAAAGAATGGGTGATAATTCCCACTCTTTTGGTGGAATTCCAAATTTTTCTTTCTCCTTTCATTGCCATTTTGACAGAATCCTTTGTTTTTTTCCCTTAAAATGGCTCTTAAAGATTCCATAGGGCATTCCAGCTGGGAGCTTCTAGGAGACAAATTCTAAAAGTAGAAGTCGGACACGCTGAGCCAAACTTCATTTTTTTGGGAACAGGTGTCCAAGCGGTGACTTCGATCCCATGATGGTGCAAAGGGGACATCAAACTCCTGCAAAGCTGGAAATCCCAGGGGGAAAAAAAATCCTGTCCGGTTCAATTCCAACCCCAAGCAGGAATTCCCGAGGTTGGTTGGAAGCCAAAGTTTAGGAATGGATTCATGGATTTGCTGTTGGCTGAACCTCATAGCCCACACAGGGAATGTCTCAGCCAACATCCCAAATCCATCCTGCTCATGGATCACCAATCCCAGCTCCTCCTTCATCCCACTGCATCCAAGAGNGTCAAAGAATGGGTGATAATTCCCACTCTTTTGGTGGAATTCCAAATTTTTCTTTCTCCTTTCATTGCCATTTTGACAGAATCCTTTGTTTTTTTCCCTTAAAATGGCTCTTAAAGATTCCATAGGGCATTCCAGCTGGGAGCAAGGAGGAGACAAATTCTAAAAGTAGAAGTCGGACACGCTGAGCCAAACTTCATTTTTTTGGGAACAGGTGTCCAAGCGGTGACTTCGATCCCATGATGGTGCAAAGGGGACATCAAACTCCTGCAAAGCTGGAAATCCCAGGGGGAAAAAAAATCCTGTCCGGTTCAATTCCAACCCCAAGCAGGAATTCCCGAGGTTGGTTGGAAGCCAAAGTTTAGGAATGGATTCATGGATTTGCTGTTGGCTGAACCTCGTAGCCCACACAGGGAATGTCTCAGCCAACATCCCGAATCCATCCCCTGGCTCATGGACCACCAATCCCAGCTCCTCCTTCATCCCACTGCATCCAAGAGTTCTCCCCATCCTTCTTTTTCCTCCAGCTCTCTGCAGAGTTGGTTGAACAGAACAAATTCCACAAAAGTTTCCTCCTTTTCCCTCGCCCCTGTTGAATTTCCAGATGTTTCCGTGTGTTAACCCGGCTCCTGGAGGAATTTCATGGATACAAACCTCAAGGAAAGGGATGGGATTGCGTGGCTGGGAGCCGGTGGGAGGAGTGAGCCGTGCCTTATCCAGCTGGGAGCAGAGCTTGGAATGTCGGCTCCCTCCGGCTCCGGGATCTCCATCCCAAACCAGCCCGGAGCAGCTGGGAAAGACCCATCAAATCCCAAATATCCGAAGTTCCTCACTAATATTCCACTGGATTTTCCCCCTTAGAAGATGGGGAATTATTAAATGATGTTGGATACACGGAGATCGCAACAGGAGCAGGGAACGTCCAGAACTTCCCAGGATTTTGGGTGGTGAAAAGTCTCTAATCCGAGTTTTTGCAATCCCTAAATTTGCTCAGATCCCAGATGGAAGCTGCAGTTTTCCATCAGGATCGGAGCCCAGCTCCCGGTTTTACTCTCGTGGTTTCGGGTTTGAGTTCAGCTCTGCCAGGTTTACACTGAGAAGGTTCCCGGATCCAAGAGCAAAATCTGTTTTCCTTGGAATTTCTGAAACGTCACCCAGTGGTTTCCACGGCCTGAGGCTTTCCAAGGGATTATTTTTAATTTCATTTATTTGTACTTCATTTATTTGTGCCTCCAGGATTCCTGCTTTAGAACAGAGACTCATTATCCTCCACCATCCATCACTTTGGGAATTCTGGAAGTGATCTGTAAAAAACAAAATAAAAATGGATTTGGTTTCTCTTGGATTTCTAATCTTTTTTGCTTTTATTTTGGANGATGGGCTTTGCTTTTATTTTGGCTTCTGGATTTTGAGTTTCAGAACAATGAAATTAACAAACAAATAAATAATGAAATTCACAAATGGATTTGGTTTCCCTCGGATTTTTAACCTTTTTTGCTTTTATTTTGGCTTCTGGATTTTGAGTTTTGGAAAAATGAAATTAACCAAANTTGATTACACCTGGGATAAGGTCCAGGAAGGGCTTTGGTCTCCTAAACAAAGCAGGAATTAGAAGGCCAGGAGTTCCTTTGGTCCCGTTTCTCCCACGGAATTAAAACCGAGCCCGAATTTCTTGTTCACACACTGAAATCCACAGGAAAGGGGTTTTGATTCTGGGATAAAAGGGGAGACTGAAGATCTGGAATTCTGGGACAGAATAATAATATTCAGGATAAATGTATTAAATATCAGTGGGTTGTGCCTCCTGCTATCCTGGGATGCCTCAGCTGCTTCCCACCCTCCAGCTCCAAATGGCGTCCAAGGAACATCCCAAAAACCCACCAGGATCTCCATCCCACGGGACCTCAGTGTTCCATAGGGATGGAACTCTCCAGGCTCTGCTTGGGATTTGTCGGGATCTGCGCCAGCTGAAATTGGAGCAGAGCCACAACGAGTGGGAGGAGAAGGAGGAATGGCTTCCCACTGGCAGAGGGTGGATTTGGATGGGATATTGGGAAGGAATTCCTGGCTGGGAGGGTGGGGAGGGGCTGGGATGGAATTCCCAGAGCAGCTGTGGCTGCCCCTGGATCCCTGGAAGTGCCCAAGGCCAGGCTGGATGGGGCTTGGAGAAATCTGGGATAGTGGGAGGTGTCCTGCCCATGGAATGGGATGATCCTTAAGATCCTTTCCAACTCAAACCATTCCAGGATTCTGGGATTAACCAAAACCTGAACCCTGTGTTCCAAGTTCACCTCGTGCCCCTTTTTCCATTTTTTCTCCGGAATGTTTTCCAGGATATTTTGTGCACCACCTTTTCTGTGCTGGCCCTTTTGCAGTTGGGTCTTGCTCTTCTTGAAAATGCTCCCAGAAGCTCCTGTGGAATTCAAGGAGGTGATTCCAGAGTCATTAACATTCCAATTAAATTCCCTTGATTAGCTACAGAGAATTTGATTTTGACGCAGCAAATCCAGAAAAGAAAAATAAATTCCTTCGATTTCTATTCCAGGCAGGGAATTTCCCAGCTTAGAGGATCAGAGCCATGACTCAGAGCAGTTCCCAAAATTCCCAGAATTCCCAAAAATTCCCAAGAACAGTGCAACACAAGGTGGGAGGAGCAGCAGGAACTTTCAGAGCCCTGTCAGCAGTTTTGCGTTCTAATATCACCTTGCTCTGCCAAATCCATGGATTCTCCTTCCCAGGATGATTTCCCGGGATCTAAACATCCTGGAAAGTTGCCCAAAGTGTTGTTGAAACTCTGAGCGAGGCTTTCCTGAACTTGTGGGAATTTTCCAATCTCTGGGTTTAGGAAGCAGCAGATGATCCATGGAAAGCACGTGGAAAAGTGATGGAATTCCTGCTGAAAAACCCAAAACTCAAAACACAAAGTCCAAGAATTCCCAGTTTATTTCCACTGCCGGGTTTTCCAGAGGTTTCTCAGGCTTCAATATTAATCTGTAGATATTTGCCAACATTCCAGGTGTGCTTTTCCCTTTAAATTGGCATTAACTTGAAAATTGGTGGGCGATTTTTTCCAGGTTTTTCACTGCTGATAAACACATTTATGTTTACAGAGGGATTTATGGGTGGGTTTAAATGTTGTATCCCAATCCATATCCTGGGAAATGGGATGTTATCCATCCTCTAAACAAGCCTTATCCTCAAAATTCAATATTCTGTTCCCACTGATTCCATTTTTTCCCCATTTTCTGCTGTTGGGGGTGGATTTTTCATTGTGTGAAAATTCAGGAGTGTCAGGATTTATAAATTCCTGTTGGATTTTCGCTGGTTTTTACAAAATCCAACTTTCCTGCCACAAAAGCATCCGAGAATCCCAGAATCCCAGAATGGTCTGGGTTGGAAAAGACCCTAAGGATCATCTCATTCCAACCCCTGCCGTGGGAGACACCTTCCACAGACCAGGTTATTCCAAGCCCTGTCCAACCTGGCCTTGGACACTTCCAGGGATGGAGAATCCACAACTTCTCCAGGCAACCAGAAACTTTTTCCAGCACGAAATTATCTGGGATAACACTGGGATATCCAGGACTCTGGAAGTTGCAGGCCAATATCAATGAAATCACTGAAAAGAGGGAATTTTCTTTCCTGAATTGACCTCAAAAATGTGGGATAAGGTCAGGAAACGGGACAACAGGAGTCAGGGCTGCTTCCCATATTCCTAGAAAACATTTTTTATAGGAATTGATTTTAAAAAAACGGTGGGAATCCTTATTTGTTGGGATGGGAAATCCTTGAGGAAAACATCACTCACAGCCTGCCTGTCCCCCATTAACGAAGTCACGATCCCTCGATTTGTATCTTCCAGGTGTTTTGTGGCAAAGAGAGATTCCAGGAGCCAAAATTCCCAAAAACAGGAACAAGCAGCAGCGCCACGTTCCCAATCCATGTTTTGGAGGAGCATCAGGTCCCTCCTGTTCCAAAGAGGGAAATTCCAGACTCTCTAGGCACAGAGTTGGAAAAGACCTCAGAGTCCGACCTTTGGCTTCTCACTGCAATTCACGGGGATTTTGGAAAGAGCCAAACCTGGAAAACTTTTTCCTCGTTGTGATGGGACAATGGGAGCACCTCAGATGTCCCTGTCCTATCCAACCAGGAATTTTGGCTTAGGACAGATAATAAGGACATTTTTCCTTCCCTGTTTGTGGCCGTGTCCATGCAGAATCCTCTGTAATCCTTCATTTATCCAGCCAAAATCCGGGATGAGCATCACCTGTCCCACAGGTTTTAGCTTTTCCTGGATTCCTAATAAATGTCCCTTTCCAGACCCCCGAATTCTCTCTTTATGTGTTCACATCCTTCCTTTTCCCTCTCCATCCTTCCCCTCCCCAACCCTTTTAAAGCCCAGTAATTAAGGATAATTGGATTCGAGATGCTGTCTCAGATTCCCTGGAAATTTTGCAGGCAAAGCTTCCAAGACAAGGGAGGGAAGGGTTATTTATAACTCCCCAAAAAATAAGGAAAAAGAACTTTACCTTTCGGAACCACCTGGCCCCTGCAAAGCAGAATTCCTTCGTTTTCCCGCTGCTCCAAGCCCAGCCTTTCCCAATTCCAACAGGGCCCCGTTGTTAATCCCAATCCTGGAAGCCATCAACACGCTGGGATAATTTTTCACCGCATTCCAGCACCTCCTCATCCATAATTTTCCTCTTCGAGAGCTTTTAAGTGCAGCAATTTCAGATCCAACCTCCTCCTCCTCCTCCTTCCCCTGCTGAGGCTCCTTGGGGGAACTCTTCCCACTTTAACGCTCCCAGAGCCGCTGGGAAACCTGAACTTCTGGAAAGAACCTTGGCACTCCACGAAAATTTCACTTCATCCCACGGAATTGCATCCAAGAAAACCAGAACAATCCTATGGACACTTCTTCCTGCTGCTATGGCCAATTAAATCAAAATATTTTGAGGGTTTTTTTCAGCTTTCCTGCTTCTGAATGGTGTCTGGGGGTTGTTTTTATTCCCTTTTTTCCAGTATTTTCTTTGTAATTCCAGCGCTTTTTAAATCCATTCATGGATCTGAGGAGTTGTTTTTATTCTGGGACTTCTTCGGGGCCAAACACTGAGAAAACAACGCTGGGCTTTGAGAAGGAATGGAAATTCCAGGGAAATATTCAGCTTTATTTATTGGAAATTGAAGAGTTAATAAAATTAACTGTTTATTATTAGTTAATAATTTTTTATTATAAATATATTAGAGTAATAAATATTACTGTTGTTATTTTTATTGTTGTTGTTGTTGTTGTTATTATTATTATTATTATTATTAGACACAAATGAGAATCTTTAATTGCACTCAGAGGCTTTCTTAGTAATTAAAAAAATGCAGTTTTTAGTTATTTTACTATTTCTGACTAAAATTAAGGATGTATTTCCCATCCTTCCCAAACAGCTGGAGCAAGAGGTGGAAAATCACCCCCAAATCCTTCAAAAACGGCTCCTTTTTTCCCTCCTTCTCTCTCTCACTTCCCTTTCCCCCTTCAGCTTTGATTTGACTCCTCTCAAATAATTGCTGATGCCATTAATTAATTAATTATTTAATTGTCAGCATCCTTAAGGCAAATTAATTCTGATTGTATGCAAATGAGATCTTTGTTCCTTTCTGGAGGAATCACAATTCACTGTTCCGTAGGATTCTAAGGAATTACACTCCCTCCTTTTCCTCTGCCCACCTATTTTATTCATTAATTAATTACTTTAATTATTTTAATAATGTTTTTGAAATTTTTTTTTCCCCTGAGATGTCCAGCCTGGGAAACTCGAAAAAAAATCGGAACAATTAAAGATTAATTCGATTTTAAATAAAAATCATTTCAAAGGACACCCAGAATGGGAATGAACATCCCAACGTTTCAGTTCCTCCCGGTTTTCCCTTTTTTTTTGTGATTTTTTGGGATGCAGAAGCGTCCAGAGAGGGAGGGAGGGAGGGATGGATGGATGGATGGATGGATGGATGGATGGAAGGAAGGATGGATACATGGATGCATGGATGGATGGATACATGGATGGATGGATGCATGGATGCATGGATGGATGGATGGATGGATGGATGGATGGATGGATACATGGATGGATGGATGGATGGATGGATGGATGGATTTCAAG
The DNA here is from genome assembly GCA_013397815.1 of Aleadryas rufinucha. Classification (NCBI taxonomy): domain Eukaryota; kingdom Metazoa; phylum Chordata; class Aves; order Passeriformes; genus Aleadryas; species Aleadryas rufinucha. Next base: position 25,054 of record VZTH01008561.1, on the reverse strand, counting down.
CAGGACTAAAAAAGCCCCAAAATTTTCAAGGAAGAGCCTGAAATCCTGACAGAGACTTTCCACGCTGAGGGATCAAAGGCTCCTGGATAAACATCTGGATCCTTGGATTTTTCCATCTGAGTCAAAGCTTCCGTCCAATCCTTTGGAGATTCTCCTGTGCCTTGTAACAAAGGCTGCCTAAAACTGAGCTTCCTCTCCTGGATAAACCCAAGGAGTCCTACGGATCCAGCTGCACCTCTTTCCAGCCTGGATCAGCGCTGGGGAACTCATCCCAGCTGGAATTTGCCCAAGGAGCTCCTTGCTGGCAGAGAAGTGGTTGGCAGCGATCCCGGGAATGGCTCCGCCTGGCAGCTTTCCTTGGACAGCTGAAGCAGCGGGATAATCCGAGCACGGGAAGGAGGAGGGCAGCTCCCATTGGATTGTAATTCCCTTGGAGGAAAATCAAGGATCTCGCTGATTTGTCAGTCTGAGCCTTCATCCACGATTTTGGGGATGAAAAACGACTGTCGGAAGCAGGAATGAGCAAACCTGGATCAGCCGACAGGAAAACAACCCCGGAATGTGAGCAATGCTCAGCCCTTGGTTCATAAATAGCTCGGTCCTGACATCACAAACACCTTCCCGACCTCCAGCTCTGCCGGATGCATCCCGAAGGACGAGGAGACAGCTTGGATCCGGGTGGGAAAAGAGCGGATTCCGTGCTGGGGAACGAAGCAATCCAAGCCTTCGCTGACGCTGGAGCAAGGGCACGGCCCCAGCCCAGCCACGGATTCCGTGCCGAGGGAGAAGGGTTTGGATTCCCGATAAACAAATTTACACATCCACTTGGAGACAGCACGAGCAGCCTCTGGAAAAGCTGCCAAGGACATCGTCCCACCAAGGATTCTTTTCCTGGAATGACATCCCATTTCTTTGTCTCCGTAAAACGAGGTTTTGTTCTGGGGCGGCGTCTACGAGGGTTCGCTTTTATTAATTTGGGACATTCCCGCCCATTTTTTATGGGATTTAAAACATCAGGAACCCTCCAGTGGGGTGGGCAGTCTCCTTAGAAGTTTGGGAGTTGCCTAAATATAGGGAAAAAATTCCGTGCTGGGAATCCAACTGAAAGCACTGATGGATCTCCAACTGACCATTCCACATTTCTCTCCGTCCCTCTCCCTGTTTTCATTCCTGCTTTTATCCTGCAGAGAAAAAGTCCTGCAGAATGTGGAAAACATGGAGAAACTGAATTCCTCGCTGAGGCGGGAACTGAGAGAGTGTTTGGAATGGAACTCTTGGGTGCTGAGCTGACACCAAGCTTGGAAATTTATTAAGAGAAAGGAATTTCCCTGATTTGGCTTCAAGCCTAATTAGGGAATAATCCCCAAATTCACCTAATTATGGAATAACCCCAAAATTCCCCCAATTGAGGCTTCCAGAGGTTTGGTGCTCTCTGAGCTGCCACATTCCCTCTTTGGGCCGGGATTTTTTCCTTAGTGGAAGATGATTGAATTACCTGGAAATGAAGGAATTTCCTAAATCCAGAGGCAGCATCGGGAGCGTGGTTTCCTCCAACCTATATCATTCCATAGGATCCAACTGAAATAAATCCTCTTTTGTCCGTGGTCCCGCTGTTGTCCCATCCAGACAAGGATTTCCAGCTTGTCCCCTGATGAGGGGGTCCAGGAGCTGCTCTGTGCTTCCGTAGGAACTCTCTGGAACACGGGAAAACTCCTCTCCAAGTGACGGGATGAGAGGAAATCTCCTCAAGATGCACCAGGGAAAGTTTAGATGGAATAGTAGGAAAAATTCCTAGATGGAAGTGGTTGTAATGCACTGGAAGTGGCTGCCCAGGGCAGTGGTGGAATCAAAATCCCTGGAAGTGCTAAAAAACCATGGATGAGGCACTGGAGGAGGGGGTTTAGGGGTGAACACGGTGGTGCCGGGGAAAAGTTGGATTGGATGATCCCGGAAGTCTTTTCCCACTTTAATAATTCTGTGATTCCTGGATGAAAACATGGGAATGGGATTGATAACGGATAATCCCGTTCTGTTTGGATGGATTCCTTCCAGCTCTGCTGGGAGCAGTTTCCATGGAATGCTGAGTGAGGAATGATGAGGTTTCCTGGAGCTCTGGTGGAGCACGGGACTCTTCCCTCATCCAGAACATCCCCTGGAGCTTGGGCTGCAGCTCCAGGGCTTTGGAATAACGGTCTCCAGATGCCTCCAGGAGTTTCCTGACCTCAGCACCCTTCTCCAGGAACATATTCCTTTGGGATTATCCAATCTGGCCTGAGCGCCGGGTCACAAATCGTCTTCCAAACTGCAAACTCCAGTTCCTGGGATTAATGGAATAATTTCCATGGGAGCACCCAAGAGGCACTTTCTGGGAAGATGAGATGCCAAGAAAGGCTGGAATAAGGGGGAAATTATTTATCTAACACTTCCCCCTTTCCCTCCAGGAAGGTGGGAAAACAGCCACATCCCAGAAAACCAGCAAATCACACATCCCACCCAATTAGCCACGATCTGGGATGGTTCCTTTATTAATTACGATTTTTATGTGCATCCCGAAGTCGTTTGGGAATGGCAGTTTGGGATCACACAGGGACAGAGGAAGAACCCTCTGGTTTATGGAGTTCTCTTGGAATGGTTGATTTACGATATCTCATCATTTAGGGGGTGATCCTTGAAATCCTTGGATTTCAGGGTACCCTGAAGTTTAATGAAGAGCCCGACTTGGAGAATAGCACTTCCCTATTCCCACTCCTTTATCTGGATATTCCTTGGACTCCCTTCCTCCTCAGAGGAAAGTTTTTGTCCTGAGGAATGGAGATCTACCCGGCCTCCAAGGCCAGTTTAATTCCATAAACTGAAATATCCGTAGGGGAAAGCAGGAATTCCCAATACCCCATCCCCAGCTTTCATTCCCATGGATCCGTGTCCTGTGCAAATAAATCAATGGATAAATAACAAAGGTAAATCAATAGATCAATATCTGCCTTTCTCCACATTTGCACCTTTCCAAGAGAAGCATTTATCCAAAAAAAACTTGGAAGAGAGGCAGTGAGACTCCAATTAACAGGGAAATAATGGGATTTTTTGGAATTTTTTGTCCAGGAAAAACAGCAGGATGAGGGCTGGTTCCAATACAACCCTCAAAGGACAACCCTAAATTTAAACATTTGGGGGACTAAACAACCACGAATGAGATCATTTGTTAAAATTTGCATCTTATCTCCCCTAATAATTTGTTGAAATTAATTTAATTGAATTGAAATTAATTAAATTAAATTTAAATTAATTAAATTTTGGCCACATTGAGCCTGCCTGGATCTTATATCTTTGTATCCAATTAAAAGCGATCTCCCAGCTCCACTCTTCCTTATGCAGGATTAAGGAATTATCTGGATAATCGGGATCATGCCATAGATTAAACGGCATTCGGGGTTAATCACATCCAAATAAACTTCCTGGAGCATTCCCAAAAAACCACAAACCACCAAGAAAAGCCGGGCACGGATTAACCACCCCTGAGATAAATCCCTCCTCTCCAGATGTTCTTTCATTGTTCAGCAAATCAACGGCAGCAGCAACCCAGGGAGAGGAGTCTGGGAATGAGAATATTCCTGCTGAGAAACCGAATTTCATGGATATTTTCCTGCTTCTCCTTCCTTTCCTTCTAGACCCAGGAAAATGACGGGTGGGAATCCTCAGGGAGAGGAGGTGATGGAGGACCTGGAGCTGTGAAACCTCCTCAGGGAAAGGAAGGCACCTGGAAAAGGTCAGGATGAGGTGCCACGTCCAGCTAGGACCACATCCCAAAACCTATGGCTTAATTCCTAAATTTCTCCATGGAAAGGGTGGGCAGGCATTGGATGGGGTTGCCCAGGGAGGTTTGGAGTTCCCGTCCCCGGAGGTGTCCAAGGAATTCCTGGAAGTGGCACTCAGTGCCCTGGTGGGATCGGGCACGGCTTGGACTCGATGACCTTGGATGTGTTTCCAACATCAAGAATTCCTTCATTCCGTGGGTAGGACCACATCCCAAACCTATTCCTTAATTCCTAAACTCGCAGGGAAGGGCACTGTGGGAATACATTGCGTACGCGTTGGGATAATCCCATTGAACTCCGGCAACGATGAAATTCCTGGATAGAAGCACCGAAATCTGGGAAAATCCGAGCACTGGTGGCCAACTGGCAGCTCCTGAGCTTCTCCAGTAGCACGAGGAGCTCCAATCCAGGATTGGCTGGAGCCCAGCTGGCACGGGGAGCGCGAATCCCTGGATGAGGAGGGAAAAAACCAGGAAAGGCCGTCACCATGGGGCCATCCTGATGTCACCTCCTCTTGTCCCACCACACCAGATCCTGGTGGACAATATCCATGTCCCACCACACCAGATCCAGATGGACAATCCATGT
>VZTH01008561.1:0-20636 GCA_013397815.1 Aleadryas rufinucha | reverse complement strand
GTCCCACCACACCAGACCCAGATGGACAATCCACGTCCCACCACACCAGACCCAGGTGGACAATCCATGTCCCACAACACCAGATCCTGGTGGACAATATCCATGTCCCACCACACCAGATCCCAGTGGACAATCCATGTCCCACCACACCAGACCCAGATGGACAATATCCATGTCCCACCACACCAGATCCCGGTGGACAATCCATGTCCCACCACACCAGATCCTGGTGGACAATCCATGTCCCACCTGTGAGCAAGTCCCATCCCACCCCTTCCCTTCCCAGGGATACGTGGCACACGTTGAGTCATTCCCAGCAAATCCCAACAATTTCTGGCAAACCCAGCTTTTAGGCTCAGCCTGTAGGCTTGGCTTTGTCCCCAGACCAACCAGGAGCAAGGGAAGGTCATGGAGGACAACCTGCAGCCCTTCCACCCTGATCCATCCGGAGCACTTCTGGAAAGGCCTGGAGAAAACCCAACACGTCCATTTTCGGCTGGAAGCTGCCAAGCCAAACAAAACCCTCGCAGCCACATGAATGAAATCCACATGTTTTTATGGAGTGCTCCTTTCGGACGGATCCGCACATGGTGGAAGGCAGAGGAATTGTGCTGATTTTGAAGGAAAACCACCCGAGAAGGAGCTGCCAGATCTCCTCAGCGTTGGCAAAACGCTTTTTTGCACAAAAAATTTCCCTTTTTTCCCTTTTCTTTTCCCCCATTTTTTTTTTTTCCCTAAAAGAGAAGAGGGGGGAAAAAAATCCCTATAAATAACTCGACTGTACTGCTGTGTCTGAAAACTCCAGGAATATTTTACAAGCTGGACTCGGAGCCAGAATTTGGGACCTGCAAATGGGAGCCTTTTGTGCAGTGCTTTAAAAATGTGGGGAAATAATAAAACGAGGAATGTTTCAGCTTTAAAAAAAAAAAGGGAATCCAAACCCTCCGGTCTGTATTCCTGGTTTTTAATGGATTAAGTACAGGGGAAGCATTCTTTAATTTGGGGGTGCTTGGAAGGGCCAGGGAAGGAGCTAAAGGTGCCAAAAGGATTTGAGCGTTAATTAAAAGCAGCTGAAAATTACCAGATTTAAAATGAGGGGGCTGGGAATCGGAATGGCCAAATATTCCCGGTTATTACATTTTACTCCAATCTTTTTCCGTTTGGGATTCAGGATTACCTGGGATGCAGGATGGCCTGAGAGTCTCTTGTGGATATGGACTGGTTCTTCATGGAAAAAAAAATCATGGAATTCCAGAAAGGTTTGGGTTGCAATGGAGCTTAAATCCCATCCTGCCGTAGGCAGGGACACCTCCCACTATCCCAGATTTCTCCAAGCCCCGTCCAACCTGGCCTTGGGCACTTCCAGGGACCCAGGGGCAGCCACAGCTGCTCTGGGAATTCCATCCCAGCCCCTCCCCACCCCCCCAGCCAGGAATCCCTTCACAGCATCCCACCCCAATCTCCCCTTTCCCGTTGGGAAGCCATTCCCTGTGTCCTGTCTCTCCATCCCTTGTCCAAAGTCTCTCTCCATATTTCCTGCAGCTCCTTCAGGTCCTGGAAGGCCACAGTGAGGTCACCCCAAAGCTTCTCTTCTCCAGCTGAACATTGCCAGCTCTCCCAGCCTTTGCTCCCAGCAGAGCTGCTCCATCCCTTGGATCATCCTGGTGCCTCCTCCGGACTCTCTCCAGCAGCTCCAGGTCCTTCCTGAGCTGGGATCCAGGGTTGGAGCAGCTCTGCAGGTGGGGCCTCACCTGAGGGGAGCAGAATGGATTGACACCACCATGGAGCCCCGTTCTCCAGCGTTATGTGCTTCCACAGAATTCCAACCATCCACCCCCTGGTGTTATCCCACACCACCCAATTCCACCAGTCTGGAGACTGAGGAGTGAGTCCAAACGGGAACAAAAGAAATCATGGAATGGTTTGGGAGGGAAGGGACTTTAAAGCTCATCCCATCCCACCCCTGCCATGGGCAGGGACACCTTCTGCAATCCCAGGGTGATCCAAGCCCTGTCCAACCAAATCCCACTACTGGAGCAGTGTGAGGCAGATTTGTCCTCTCCTTGTGTTATCCACAAAATCGACAAAATCGACAAAATCAACAAAATCAACAAAATCCTGAAGCAGTGCCGGTGTTTCTGATGGATTCTTGGCTGATCCTTGCAGCGCTTTGCATTTCAACGCCCAGGAATTGCAGCCCTGGGAGCGATTATCAGGGATTGGCACGCCTGGAATCTCTTCCTGCTGAGGAATAATCAGGAAAACGAGGTATTTTCATTCGTGTGAATTATTCGAGTCCCTGATCCAGCTTCCCCTGAAGCTCCGAGGGGAAGGAGCTGTTACGGAGCATCTCTGGCAGCTCCGAGGTCGCTAATGAGGGAATCTTTATGGAGCTTCCCGCTGGGAGAAAGGGAGAATCTGGGATTTATTTCTTCGTGCAGCTTGTGCTTGGCAGGCAGAGGTGAAATTCAGACGGGAAAGCAAAAAACAAATCAGGCACCGTCAGCAAATTGGAGGCTGTGGGGCAGAGAGGGACAGGGAATTGATGGGGGAAGGAGGGAAAATGAACGGGAAAAGGGATTCTGGGAGAGGGGATGGAGCCACAGTTCTTCCCAAATATTACCAGCAGTTCCAGGTTTCCTTTCCCAGTCTGGAGATTTGAGCCTGAGGACCCAAGAGCAGGAAGAAGTTACAATATCCAAAATAAGCGTTCCTTAGGGAAAGTCGAGGAGATAAGGGAGGGTGGAATTACGCGATCCTAAAGGTCCCTTCCAACCCAACCCCTTCCATGATCCTATGGATGGAAGGAATTTAAATCCAGCCGGAGCATTTCCATGGGCTGAGGGAAAGAAAAGCATTTTGGAGCTGTCCATGTCGGCATTTTTAAAGGGAATTCTCCATTTTTAAGGGGAATTTTCAATTTTTAAAGGGAATTCTCCATTTTAAAGGGAATTTTCCATTTTTAAAGGGAGTTTTCCATTTTTAAAGGGAATTCTCCATTTTTAAAGGGAATTTTGCTGTTTTCAGGTGAAATTTTCCATTTTTAAAGGGAATTTTGCTGCTTTCAGCTGGGATTTAGGTGGTTGAAAGTAGCAACCAGATTTCCCTTTAGAATTCCCTGCTTAAGACTGGAAACTCCTTGTTGCCATGGGATTCTTTGGGAATACAGGTTGGATGGTGGCAGAGGAGCCACCCTTTGGATTCCCTCCCAAAGGATTGGGAAGTCCAAGCCATCCCACAGAAAGATCCAACGGTCAGTACAAGAGGGATTCAACACCCTCCTCTTACAAACCAAGGCACTGCTGTAATTCCTAAAATCCCTTCCCTAATTTTGGAGACCGGAGGATGGATGAGATCAAACCGTGAGTTCTGCCCCGATTAGACTCGGTTTGGGCTCTTCCGAGGGAAAAGCAGCCACTAAAGAGGCTCAAAAATTACGGGATTTTCCAAGGTCTGAGTCCTCAGGGATGGGGATGTGGAACAACCTCGTGGTGAGGAACTGAGAGAATTTTCTACTCGGGGATTTTTTGGCGAATCTTTGCTTTAAATTGGGAAAATCTGTTCGTTCTCCCACTCCAGCTCCAGCATGAATCCCTCTGATTAATGGGAAAAGCTGAAGGGCTCCCACCACACCCAGGATTTGGGATGGGATACACCGGGATGATTCCCTGCTGGAGACAGGAATGGGTTCCAACACCTGGAGTTTCCTATGCCACACTGAAGTGGATTTTTAGCTGAATTTTAGGCATCTTCAGGGAAGGAAACGGGGCCCCCTCAGCACCATCACAGAGATTTCATCAACTCCCAGATATTTGGGCCAAAAAGGAGTTTTTAGACCATTCCCTTGGATTATCAAATTCCACGAGGCTTCAAATTCCCTGATTCCCTCGTGAGGAGCCACAGCCTGGATTCACAACCCACCAAAATCCAGTGTTTAATCCCAGTCCCGAGCAGAGCCCTGCACTCCCACACGTCCTGGTGCTCTCATGGGAGCAAAATCTGCAAGTCAGGAGTGAAGGGGTTTTGCTGGGTTGGTTTTTTTTTTTAACTCAGCATTTTGTGGTTGTAAAACGAAACGTTCTCTCCCAAACCACTTTTGAGGAGGAAAAGGTGCATTTTGAGAAACAGACCCCTCGAGTGGTTTGCCGCTTTCATTTCGGGTGGTTTCGTTCGAAGCCAGGGGTGATTTCGGATTTCAGTTCCCAAAATCCATTGGCTACGGACTGAAAATAGAAACCCTCGGCCACTCAAAGCCAGAGGGGTTTTTTTTTAACCTATTTTAATTTTTCTTCCCTGCATTTTAAATCCCTGTTTTTTAATGAAAGCCAGAAACTCATTTCAGGGGGGACAGCAAGGAGAACTTCTCCATCCATTCCAGTTCTTCTATCCTCAATTATTTTATAAAGATGAGATTTTTGTCTCTTCCAAAGCTTTCCCCACTCCTAAGAAATGGTGTTTAATTAGTGCAGAAGGTTTTAATGAGGGTGCAGCACTCGTTCATCTGGAGCTGGGGATCAGGGGAGGGCTGGTGATGTTTTCACGCTGACAGAGACGAAAATCGAACTTCCATCATTTTTCATTCCTTATTTTAAGCATCCCCATCTGCCTTGTAAATCCCCCCCTTGGCTGCTGGGGAATGGAGGCATCTTCCCTAAAATCCTGCTCTTTTTTTCTTTTTTTGAGGAGAAATCCAGCTAAAAATGTCATTTGATTCCAAATCCAGATGTTTAACGAGTCCACATCCACTCCCAGCCCTCCGAAGGAATTGTCTGGAGGTTTCAGACCTTCTGCTCTAAGGAAACTTGGGAATCATTCCTGCTGAGAGCCGGGATTAATTTTAGGATTAGGATAACAGGGATGGCCTGGATGCTCAGTGACATCAGCTGCTCAGTGACTCTGCTTTGAGTGGTGCAAAGAGAGGCACCAGGAACACATTCCTTGTAAATGGCTTCCAGCAGGAATCTGCTCCATCCCTAAATCCACAGATGTCTTTTCCACTGGCCTGGGATCACAAAACGAAGCTTTTTATTCCCGATTTCCTGGCTCTGGTTTCGGCTCCGTGCTGAAGTCTCTCCCCTTGAAGTTCAGCTGGCAAAGGATGCGATGAAATGAAGGATGAGCGACAACTTCCAGCCGATCATTCCATCCCTGCCGGCTTTGGGAAGCAGCAGGGACACCTTCCCCTATCCCAGGGTGCTCCAAGCCCTCTCCAACCTGGCCTTGGACACTTCCAGGGATGGGACAACCACAGTTTTTCCGGGAAATCCATTCTAGTCCCTCACACTCCCCCAGGGAATTATTCCTTGACAATATCCCATCTAATCCCGCTCTCCTCCAGGCTGAAGCCGTTCCCCCTTGTCCTGTCATTCCAAGCTTTTACAAACAGTTCCTCTCTGGGTTTTTTTGCAGGTTCCCCTTCAGGATAACTCCAGGGATTTTGCAGTTTTCACTGAAAATAGGAAATAATTGAGCTCAACTTGAAAAATTCAGAGGGTGCCCAATTAAATTCTGTCCCTGACACGGCGTGGAGGCAGCTGAAGGAGAGGGAAAAGCATGGATACACATCAGGAAATGGTTTTCCTTTAAAAACAAAGGAATCTGGATGTTTTAACAGGATTAGGAACTATTCCTGTTGTCCCTTTCCCTCACAAATCGTATTTTCTTCTACCTCTTTGCTCACCTCTCTTCTCCATTCTCTCCACTCACAAAAAATTCACCTGGATTTCATTTAATCACCTTTGGAAAAGCAGGATTTCATTCCTTGGGAAGAATTTCAAAAGTGGTTTATGGATTAGTTTGTGTGAGGCAGGTGCAGAGGCACCGCTCAATCCCGGGATGGGATTCCTGCATTTCCACACAGATCCCTGGCCGGGCTCCTGAGGCTCCTTGAGCTGGGTTTATTTTTCCGACCTGGGAAGAGTATCCCGAAATCTCTGTGAGCTGAGCAGTTCCAGCCTCTTCTCCCAGGGAAAAGGAAAGAGGAAATTTTTGCCAGGATGAGCTTAAATTGGATATAAGGAAAAACATCTTCACCAACAAGGTTGGCCAGTGGTGGAGCCCATTCCTGAGGGATGTAAATCCCCGTGGATGTGGCACTTGGGGACGTGGTTCAGTGGTGGCCTTGGCAGTGCCGGATTCATGCTTGGACCTGATGATCCTAAAGGTCTTTTCCAACCTCAACAATTCCAGGATTCTGTGTTAATTTAAGTCTCAATCTCCCGCTCTTCGCAACGCGAAGCGGGGCTGAGCCGCTGGTTTGAGTTAATTTTGATTAACTTTACATGAGCTTAAACGGATTAAATTCAGATCCACACAGACTCCGTCCTTTTTTATAATGGAATAACTGGATTAAAACGATTCCAGCAAATTTAAAATCCCTGATCTGCACCAGGCAACGCCTCGTGAACTTGTTCTTGCCGCAGAAATTAAAATCAGCCTCTCTCCGAGCAGCTGCACGGCCCAAAAACGCTGCGAGTAAAGAGCCGAGGGTAATGAATCATCCCCAATATTCCATGGCATGGCAGGGAAGCAGTTTAGTGGGATATCCACACGGATCAGCGGGAGTTAACATCCTCACTCGTGACCTGGCAGAGAACTGAACACAGGCATGAATGAATTTCATGGATTTCGCTCCAGTGGCAAGTGCCAAAAAAATCCGTGAGGATGGAGGGTTTGTGGAAAGGGGCCAGAAGAGGTGAGGGAGCAGGGACAGGCAGCAGAGATCCAAAGGGATAAATGGGAATTGCCCGTGCCAAAGGAGATGTAAGGGAGATCAAAGGAAACAAAGCTGCAGAATGTGAAAAAACCAGGGGAGGCCCCGGGATGGAATTCCCAGAGAAGCTGTGGCTGCCCCTGGATCCTTGGAAGTGCCCAAGGCCAGGCTGGATGGGGCTTGGAGCACCCTGGGATAGTGGAAGGAGGGGGAATGGGATGGAATTTAAGGTCCCTTCCAAACCATTCCATGATAATCGAGCAGAGCGACCCCAAATCCCTGCCCCAAATCCCTGCCCCTGGTGCCACCTCCCCGCAGCCAGAGATCGGGAATCTGGGGCTCCATAAAACACGGCTCCATTTCAGGACCTTCAATAACTTCCTCGAGGAGAGAGGGGTGCTCCATCTGACTTTTATGGCATCAGGAAAGAGATTTACCTCCCCTAAATCCCCCTGAACACACAAAAATTCCCTTTTCCCTGGCTGACAGGATAATTCCCCTCAGGATGAGCGGCCATTTTGTCCCATTCCTTGTCCCACCTCAAGCTCCGTTTCAGGACCTTCAATAACTTCCTCGAGGAGAGAAGGGTGCTCCATCTGACTTTTATAGCATCAAGAAAGAGATTTACCTCCCCTAAATCTCCCTGAACACACAAAAATTCCCTTTTCTCTTGCTGACCAGATAATTCCCCTCAGGAGGAGCGGCCATTTTGTCCCATTCCTTGTCCCAGCTCCATCTCCCTTCTGGCCCCGCTGCTTCTCCCACTTTATCAACCCCTCTTTCTCCTCCAGCCCTGCCGATAAATCACCTCTTATCAACAACTCCACAATCACCTCTCATCAACCTCACAATCACCTCTTATCACCTCCACAGAAAGGTTGAATAAAACCCCAGGGCAAAGTTTCTTGATTTTCTTCACCTCTTGCACAGCCCAAGGGAGTCAAAACGTCCCAGAAATTCGATTCTGGAAAATAAAGCACATCCACCCAAAATGTTATCAAAGCTTTTATCTGGCAGGAATTGTCCAACATTGCTGCTTTTCAATGCAGAATTTCATTTTGGTTGAATTTCTTTGGTTTGCAGGAAAACGCCCTTTCCCAGCCTATTTTTGTATCCACGGATTTTAGCATTCATCAGCTTGCCAGCGGTTCCTACGAGGAAATAAATAAGAGCTAATTAATAATAAATAAGAGATTTATTAATGACTGCGGTAAGGGAAGCAGAACAAGTTTTTTTCCCAGCTTCATCTCAATTTCATCAGAAATTTCCTTCCCAGATAAAAGCTGTGTGAAAACGCTGAGCTGAGCTTCACGCAGCCCCTCCATCCCCTTGGCACACGGGGAGCTGACCTCATATCCCAAGGCTCCTGCTCCAGATTTTCTCATTTTTGAAAATTACAGGCTGCAGCTTGGCCTTTTTCCCCCACCTGGATGTTCCTCCCTTCCCAAAACCCCCAGCTCCGCAGGCCCCTCGTCCCCTCCCAGGAACACTCACACGAGAGCGTCCCACAAAACTCTATTTTAAAATCCTAATAAACGTCTCCGGCTGCTTTTGTTTGCTTTTCTGGTTAACCGTCTTCGCTACTCCACCTCCTCGTCGTTTTTCCGGGAAGAATGTTCCGTGTGGACCCCACAATTAAATTCCAGACAGCCCATGAAGGCAGCGCTGGGGGAGATTTGGGCTATTACGAAAGACAAACCAAAAAATAACAACCCCCGGTCGCTTCCAAGGTGCACAAACTATATTTGACCACCCAAACACAAGGCGAGGATCCTTCCAGGCAGAAGGGGGGGGAAAAAAAAATATACAAAAATAAAAAGCTCAACTCAGCCACTGTGGGAGCCTCTTTTTTTGGAAAAGCAAAAGCTTTTAGGCCAAACCAAACCCGAATTCAGCCCAAATGATGAATGCAAGAAAAGAGACATTTGTGGTTTGCTGCCTTTAATAAGCTCCCACCTGATCCCCAGGGACTTGTTTATATTTGAACTCCACGTGGGACACAGGATCGCTATCCCAGAGCAGCAATTTGCAAATTAGGACCTCTACTTTGAGGGAATTAAAACTGGATTTAGCTGAGGCATAATCACGCCACTGTCTTCGCTCAAGGTCTTCTTTATTCCCCGCCGGAGTCGCCTCCAAACCCCACTGCAAAGCCAAAGCATCGTTTTGGGAACTCCAGATGGGGGTAGGAGAGCAAAGCTGAAATTATCTTCCCCGCTAAATATCCTCCCATTTAGAGCTGCTGATCCCAGAATTCCCTGAAATCCCAGGGGAAAGGGCCTTGGACTCTGTCGGGAGATGGAAGCTGGGACAGTGCTGCCGTGGGGAGAAGCCCCAGCAGGAGGGGGAGTTCTGAGGGAAGGGCACAGCAGAAGAGCGAACACTTCTGGAAAATCTGCCCCACGGAGATTCCCAGCTTGGATTCAACACAGACACGGCCAGAGCTTCCCAAATCCTACCCACAGCTCCTTTGGAACACGAGGAAAACCAGGATCTGATAGTGCATCCTTAGTTTTCCAGCCAGTGACAGATTGAGGTTGGGAAGGACCTTAAGGATCATCCCATTCCCACCCTGCCATGGGCAGGGACTGCTCCCACTATCCCAGGATGCTCCAAGCCCTGTCCAGCCTGGCCTTGGACACTTCCAGGGATGGAGCAGCCACAGCATTCCCTGACTGCACCTTCCCACTGCTTTTCCAGGAATCTTTTTGCCCCAGGACAAGGGTGAGGGACACTTGGATGTCTCCCATCCAGGGAAAAACAGGGGCAGCCACAGCTTCTCTGGGAATTCCATCCCAGCCCCTCAGCACCCTCACAGGGAAGAATCTTTCCCGATCTCCAACCCAAAGCTACGCTGTCTCCAAATTCCCAGCTCCCGGTGACAAATCCTGAAAGGAAAAGGGAAACGCTCCAAGAGCAGCACTGGCGGGGCAGGCTCAGGGGAGCCTCTCTTTTCCTTGGCATTCCCGAGGTGACAGACTGGGACAGGGAAGGGCTGAGTCACCGCAGGTGCGGGAAGCTGTCCTTGGCCGGATGAAAGGAAACGGGAATGGGAACGGGAATGGTGGGAGCAGGGATGGATGGTTGCCATGGAAACCACTCCTCTTTCCTTAAATGCTCCCCTGCTTTTGGGTAGCTCCAACACGGATAAGGCTCCCTGACCCTTTCGTTCTGGTGGAAGGTGTCCCTGCCCATGGCAAGGGTTGGAATGAGATGATCCAACCCAAACCATTCCGGGATTCTGGGATTTCAACCCAAACAACTCGTTCCAGTTGTGTCATGCTGATGCTGACACTGAACTGAGCGCAAAGAAAGAGCTTCTGGAGGGGTTTGGTTTCCCTATCCAAATAAAAAATGGGAGCACGATCCAGCAGTTTCCACAAATAAGGAGAGTATTTTACTTTGGCCAAATCTAAAAAAAAAAAAAAAAATCAAAAATAAACTGGGATTTGGAGATCCTGTCTCTTCCTCAAATAAAATTCGCCCAGAGCTGGCAGAAAGAAAAGCTTTGAAAAATCAGGGAGTTGTGATTCTCACACCATTCCTGCTTTTTCCTGAGCATTCCCTATCCTTCCCAGACCCTTCCATGGCTCACTTATCCATGGGATCCATCCTCATGGATCCGTCTGGTGACCCTTTGGAAAACCCAGTGCATCCCATGGGTTGGATGTTGAGGAAACACTGAAATACCTGAACTTTGTATCTTCCACTCCTGGCTGTGCTGCTGGAATCCAGACGGCTTCAGGGCACTTCTCCTGCTTTTTTATGGAATCATGGATTGGTTTAGGCTGGGCAGGACCTCTAAAACCATCAAGTCCAAGCTTTAAACCGCATCCCCCAGCGCCATGTCCGTATGGATGATAAATCCCTCCAGGGATGGGGACTCCAAACCTCCCTGGGCACTTCCAAGGCCTGAGCACCCTTTCCATGAGGAAATTCCTGCTGATGTCCAACCTGAGCTTCCTCTGGCCCAGCCTGAGGCCGTTCCCTCTCCTCCTGTCCCTGTTCCCTGCGAGCAGATCCCAAATCCTGCCCGGCTGCCCCCTTCTGTCCCAGAAGGTCCTCCCAGAGCCTCCTTTTCCCTAGGATCCTTGATGGAATTAAGTGAGGAACTCCTGAACCGAGGGAGAGATTTCTGTCTTCCCACAGCAAATACCAAAATTGGGCTGATCCAAAATATCCCCATTTCTCCACACGGATTGTGTGGAGAGGGAGAACGGATTTCTCCGGAGACATCCACGTCACCGACACCAAAACCTGCCTGAGGCAACACTTCCACAAGACCTGGTGGAGTTTATTTCCCCGATCAAATCCACCCCTCATTCCTTTTCCTCGGGATTACCTCGGAAAAGTCACAAACCGGGAGCTCCCCTGCCTTTGCCCTTTGAGCATTCCCAGTGCATCAGCTCCAAGCGACAGCAGGACCTTGCTGGGGGTGTGTTTTTTATGGATTCGCTTCCCTGGCTTCAGTCCAGGAGGGGTCAGGCAGTTCCTGGCATTCCCGAGGGGGAGTTTCCAGGGGCTGGTTAACAGGGGGACGGGAATGTCACGCACATGTCCCACAAATGTCCCACAAGCAGCAGGGACACGAGCCCGGCACTCAGGTCACCGCTCCCGCCGCCCGAGGGCTGACCCAGCACCACTTCCCCCTTCCCTCGGTGTTTCCACGGGCTCCACATTCCTGGGCACTGGGGCAGGACCGAGGGGATGGCACAATCCCTTTCCAGGTGGGCTGGGAAGGCGTTTAACAAATGCTGGAGCACTCCAGGCGGAATTCAGCAATTCCCAGCTCCTCTGGAAGCTCTTTCCAGACATGGACTTGCATGGCAAGTTTGTCACTCCCTGGGAGCACCTTCTCCTTGACCCAGGACTAATTTGGCCTAAGCCCTGTTTAATCACTCTGGAAAGGCTCCCAAAGCCCTGGGGCATGGAATTATCAGGGCCTGGCTGTGACTAATCCCAGTTTTCCCTTTCACAGGACACGGCCCCACCGAGGCTGGAGATCGCTGCTCTCTCGGGGATTGTTAAAGCCACACTGAATTCCAGCCTGGCCTTGGAAGAGGTCAACTCACTCCCTTTTCCCAGGTGGGAAAAGTGAATGCCACACTTTTCTTCCCAAGTAAAAGCTCAGTTTCAGTCCTGCTGCCTTTCCCCAGACTTCCTGCTGCAACAAGATACAGAGACTTTCCAGGTTTTCCCCAGGAAAACGCCTTTTGTCCTCAATGTATTGACCTGGGCTCCCAAATCCACAACATTTGACTGCCTGAAAAACATTTTCCAGGAGGGTGTCCATGGATTTGCAGTGGTTTTTCCCACTTACCCCAAACTGGGAACGGAATGTAATTCCCAAGTGCTGGGAATGGAGCAGGAAAATCCCGGTGTTGGCCTCCATTGCTCTTCATTCCACACGGTTCTGTCTCAGTGCTCCAAAAGGCTCTAAAAGCACCAGGAGGTTTTTCCAGCAGCCCATCCTGTTCCAGCCGGGATTTGGGTCCCTGTGGCACAGATGGATCTGGTTGTCCTGTTGGGAATATTATCCACTCCCTTCCCATGTCCATGGGGTGTTTGAAAGGAACTAAAAGGAGCATCCATCCCCCAAAATGGTGTTAAAGAACAACCCTGGTGCCACTGCCCACTCCAGCTCTGCATCCTCCAAAGCACGGGAAAACCAACGGATCACACTCATGGATCCCCATAGGAAACGATGGATTAGTGTTGGATAACTGTTCATGGAATCCTGGAATGGTTTGGGTTGGAAGGACCTTAAGGATCATCCCATTCCACCCCTGCTATGAGCAGGGACACCTCCCACTGTCCCAGGCTGCTCCAAGCCCCGTCCAGCCTGGCCTTGGGCACTGCCAGGGATCCAGGGGCAGCCACAGCTGCTCTGGGAATTCCATCCCAGCCCCTCACCCCCCTCCCAGCCAGGAATTCCTTCCCAATATCCCATCCAGCCCTGCCCTCTGGCAGTGGGAAGCCATTCCCTGTTGTCCCATCCCTAGTCCCGAGTCCCTCTCCGTGTTTCTTGTCACTCCTTCAGGAAGAAGCACTTGGCTCATCCCAAAGCCTTCCCTTTTCCAGGGCACTGCTTGTCCGGTCTTCCCTGTTAAAAATCCAGGGAAATTGCCCCAAAGTTTGCCCTTCCTTGGAACATCAGTAAGTTCCACAACCTACCACTGAAATGAAATTCCATAAAAATATCCCCAAGATTGCCTTTCCCTGGGATGGAGCCACGAGGCAGGACAGGTTTCCTTCATCCTGCAGATTCCCTGCAGAAGGCCAGGGACCGTTCCTAAAAACTTTGGACAGGGCTTGGAGCAGCCTGGGAGAGTGGGAGGTGTCCCTGCCCACGGCAGAGGGTGGAATGGGATGATCCTGAAGGTCCCTTCCAACCAAACTTTTCTGGGATTCTGGAATTCTATGAAAAACCACTGAAATATTCCCAAAATCCAACGTGTTTTTTCCTCACTTACATCATTTATTTCCTCTTCCCCTTTTGTGTTGGGCTTTGTCACTCTCAGGAGGAACCATCAGAGAGGGAAAATCCCTCATTCCATAGGGAAGGGAATCCAACCAGAGGAGTTTCCCTCCATCCCAGTCCACCACAGACCAGTGACTGGTTTCACTGGTGGATTTGATGGAATCCCAGGAGTCCATGGAGCCGTTTTTCCCCAAGAAATTAATTTTCCTCCTCAAATCAATTCTCCCGATAAATCCCACCTTTCTATAGCCAGGAATTTTTTCCCTCAAAGCCAACCCACAGCCTTTCAATTCCCTCATCCCTGGATTCCAACAAAATCAAGATCCGACCTTCCCTTTTTCCCAAGCAGCTCCTCAATAATGTTGGGAGTTCTGGCACCTCCTCCTTGGCTGCTTTCGGAGCTCACTCCAAGATTTGGGGCTCGTGTTTCACTCCCTATTAATGCCTGAAATTTTATTATCCCGGGATCATAAAAGCCCAGCTGCCGGTGGCGGCCCCAGCCTCGGTTATTTCACCCCGCTGAATTCCTGGGATTGAATCCAGAGTTTCTCCGTCGGCGCGCGGAGAGAGCCCTCTGCAGATCGCTGGATAAATTCATCCACTCACAGGAAATATTCCAAGGAAGCTGCTTTCCTCCAGCAGGGAAATCTCCAGGAAAGCCGGGAAAGCAGCGTGGTTGGACACCAGGATCTGGGATCAGACCTTCCCAAGGCCAGGTCGGCCTTCAAGGACAAGTTTGTTTCGCTCATGATTCCTCCTTTTCCTGACCTTTTTCCTGCTCTTACCGAGCAGGAGAGACCTGACAAGGCTCAGGAGCAAGAAGGGATCAAATCCAGGATTTGCTGAGCTTTTCCCTCATTTTGGCTGAGGATGCACCAGGATTTGGTGAACTTCTCCTTCCATCATTCCCTTCTGGTCTCCACAAAATGTTGGTTAGACATGGAATCTTAAAATCATGGAATGGTTTGGAAGGGACCTTAAGGATCATCCCATTCCATCCATGGGCAGGGACAACTTCCACTGTCCCAGGGTGCTCCAAGCCCCATCCAACCTGGCCTTGGACACTTCCAGGGATCCAGGGGCAGCCACAGCTTCTCTGGGAATTCTACCCCAGCCTCTCCCCCCCCTCCCAGCCAGGAATTCCTTCCCAAAATCCCATCAAAGCCCCAGGAGAACAGGGAAGAGCCCCCTGTGCTGGTTCAATCCCCACCAGCTGCTGGTCTGGAGCAGGGATCAGAATTTCCCGGGATTGCACCCACGGGAGCAGGGAAAAGCAGCCTTTCGCTCTCCACTGAAGTGTTAATTCCCAATAAAACCCTTGATCCGGAGCTCCTGGAATTCCTGCACCTGCTAATGAGTTAATTAAACAAGTTGATTATCCACGGAGTTGGTGGGGCAGTGGCTGGGACAGAGCAGAACAGCGGGATAATGAGGGGACACCATGGGGACATCGGGAGAGAAGCCTCTGGAAGTGCCTGGAACCATCTGGGATGTCCAAGGATACCCAGGGATGGATTAGGGACCTAAAAATTCCCTTTCCACCGAAATTATTCCACCAAAATTATTCCCCACTTGGCTTCCGAGCACCATCCAAGGAAGGGTGTCCAGGGATCCTGGCTCTTGGGTCATCCCAACTTTCTCAAGCCTTGGGGCACTTCCCTGGCAGTGGACACGGGCCAGGGAGAGCAGGAAATCCGGGACACCCTGGATTTCGGGAGGTGTGGAGCAGAAAGAGCTGATGGAGGGAGGGAGAGGATCCTGGAGAAGATGGGAACAGTGAGGATGGTGGGAAGATGCTCCAACCGGGAGCAGGAAGGAAGGAAGGAAGCCACGAGTGGAAAAAAATAAGAGCTTTCCTTGTGGAAAGATATCCAGAATATTGGAGAGGGTTTTCCTAAAGTCTGGGAACAGCCTGAGCACATCCCACCGCTGCTATTCCAGCTGAAAAAGCCAATCATGGAACAGCCACCGTTCCTAAAAACCTTCCAAGGGGTGGGACAGGGACACCAGAGCAGGAGCCAGGAGATCCAGCTGGATTTCTCCAGTGGCACTTGGCATCTCCAGGAACAGCAGGACCTTGTCACGGACCAGGACCTCCCCATCAGCCTTCGGGATGAAAAGTGATTCCCTGCTCTCCCGGTGAAAATTTTGGGAAGTTTTGGGCTTGATGGTGCGCGAAAGAATTTGGGATCGATCGGGCTGGAGTAGCAGAGGACCATGGAACAGGATAATCCTGAAGGTCCCTTCCAACCCAAACCATTCCATGATTTTATGATGATTCGGGCACGGAAAAGGACGCCCTGCCTTGGAATTCTGCTGCACCCAGGAGCGAGGCGGGACAGGACTCGCTCCAGGACATTCCCAACTCCCATCTTCTCGTCGGACGGAGGAGAAACTTCAGCAAAATCCGAGCACGTCCCGGCCCCTTCATCCCACCCTGCTTTACAGCTCCATGGGGAATCCCGGGATAAAGCTTCTGTCCATCCCAACACAGCCCGCCCCGGAATCTTCAGCTTTTCCAACACACACAACGTGACCGCGGGGAGGCGGGAAACGAGGCTGGAATAAATCAGGGAGAGCAGCAGGAGGGGCCCGGCCTGCGGCTGGAATCAGCGGAGAGGGGAATTGTAAACAACTGGGGAAACGTGCCTGAAATTAATTTTTGGGACCTAATGGGATTTTGCTTGGAGCAGAGTCAAGAACGGGAAGCTCTCCACGGCAGAGCGAGGCACTTTGCATAAATTTGCATCCTGACAGCGGCTGGCTCTTCCCCATTGGAGACGGGAGCGCGTGTGCGTCCCTGCACGGCTGCAAGGAGGATTTGGGAATTGCTTTAGTCGTTGTCCAGCTCCTTTAGGGAAGTTTGAATGGGAATAGGCACCTAAAAGCCAGGATTCCTGGGCTCTGGAATGGTGTGGGATGAAAGAGCGGGAAAGGGAAGGACAAGGCACCGAGCCCTTGGTGTCGTCGTGTACGAACTGGAGGGAATTTGCAATTCCATAGGGAGGTGTGCTGGGAAAGGTGACTCCTAGGGTGGATTGAATCCTGTGGAAGAAGGGATGAGGTGTTTTGGGAAGTGAAATGATCATGGAATAGGAGCAGGGAATGGTTTGGGATGGAAGGGACCTTCAGGATCATCCCGTTCCACCCCTGCCATGGGCAGGGACACCTCCCACTGTCCCAGGCTGCTCCAAGCCCCGTCCAACCCAAACCAGTCTGGAATTCCGTGGTTCCACGATCCCATGAACAATCACAGCAGGAAATTCCTGTCGGCTCCCCAAGAACCTCAGCTTTCCTTGATGCTCATCCCAGCTGATTTTGAGGAAAAGCCCAGGAATTCCATCATTCCATGTTGATTAAGCTGCGTTTTAATTTGCAATTAAGCTCATTTACCTCCCACCCCACTTCGCGCTCTGCTCGGAAACGGGATCCACACGGATCTGGACCAAACAATAAAGTTTTTTTCCCTGGATTTCCAAAGGCTCTGGCTCTGCCTCTTTATCCCTTTGCAGGGAGGTGCCTGGTTGGAATCTCCATCTCCAAAACTCCAACAGGGATCAAAGAAGCGTCGAGAAGGTTAAAATTCCTTTGCTTCATTCTTCCCACGGAATGAAGGAGGACTTCCATCCCCAGTGGAGGCAATAAAATCATCCCCGTTGGATCACTGGGAGGTGGGAATGTTCCAGCGTGACTTCCTGCCAAATTTGAAGGTCCTTCATCAGCCAAAATCAAAGGTCCTTCATCAGCCAAACTCAAAGGTCCTTCATCAGCCAAAATCAAAGGTCCTTCATCAGCCAAAATCAAAGGTCCTTAATCAACCAAACTCTCACAGGTNAGGTCCTTCATCAGCCAACTTCTCCTTCATCATCCAAAATCAAAGGTCCTTCATCAGCCAACTTCTCCTTCATCATCCAAAATCAAAGGTCCTTCAACAGCCAAATTCCTCCTTCACCTCCCAAACTCCAAGATCCTCCATCAGCCAAACTCCTCCTGATTTCCACAAGTTTTAGGCAGCGCAGGGATGAAGGAGAGCGGAATCCTCACGGGATTGAGGTGTGGAGTCACCTCCCAGCAGGACCTTCAGAAGAACCTTCCAGCTTCTCTTAACACAACCCCGCTGCCCTAATACCTGTCCCGATTTTCCAGCTGGGAGAACACGGGAAGAAAAGCTTTTCCTGCTATTTCAGGCCTCCCCGAGACTTCCAGGCACTTCCATTAATAAACTTTCCAGGCTGTCTTTTTCTTTGGCACGATCCGAGCCCAACTCCAACGGAGACCAACTGGGAAACTTTTCTCCTCCTTGACTCCAAGCGTTGACAGGCATGGGAAGAGCCTTCTCCTTACATCTCCAACTGCTGCAGCGTTCCAGCGCTCCCGAGTTTTGTTCCATGGGGAGGCACGGACAGGTCCTTCAGAAATTCCGCACTTCAGCTGCTCCTCAGCTTTCTGAAGGACACAATCCCAGCAGCTTCAGTGCTCCCGAGGGAGCATTTCGGAAAACATCAAGCCAGGATGACTCTGCCAAGTATTCCCAGGGCAAGAACCACCCTCAGCTTCCCAAACATCCATAATTCTCCATTAAATACAGAGGAACGCCGAGTCCTTCCCTCTTTTTTTCTCTTCATGTCATTATTTTTGGGAACAATAGGTCAAAATCCCCGCAGCCGGGCAGCTGGAAAGGAAAACGCTCCCGGGAAAAACCACGGCAAACCTTTCCTGGTGCTACCTGGGTGGGACGAGCTCATCCGACTTCCACTTCTCCTCAATCCTTCAGATTCCCCGGAGGGAAAAATCCTTAATAAAGGCAGGGATTTGCTATTTTCAGTTACATTTACGATCTCCAAACGCCTCCAAGATGTTTTATTCCTTCCAGCTCCCATCTACCGCAGATGGAGGCCGGGAAGAGCCGTGGGAGGTTGGGCTCCTGTCGAAAATTTCTTTTTATTGGACGTTTTCTGCTCTCCAACAATCGCGTCATAAATTCAGCAGGAGTTTTATGGGAACTCCCAGGGTGTTTTCATTCCAAATATCTTAATATGAGGGGGGGGAAAAAAAAAATCCCACAGAGCTGGAAGCAGTTCCCGGTTTTCTTGTTTTAACAGGGATTTTTAAAGGAAGAACCGTTCAGAACCAAGTGGCAAAAGCTCTTTAGGAACGGCCTCGCTGGGCCAAGGAAATGGGTTGGGGTTCTGGAGTAAGGTTGGAATTTTCTGCTGGAAAAGGGTATCCAGGGGTGGGATNACCCAAGCATTCCATGATTCCATGACCTTGGAATGGTGAAAGGGACACGAGTTCCACACTCACCATCCATTAACGACGGACACGGAGGAGAGGACGAGTGGAACCTGCTCCGATTGTCCCGGCTCCAACTCCTGACTTTCTCTGGGATGTCAGTGGAGTGACCCAAGGCAGAACAGCAGCTGGAGGTGGGATGTGGGCACCGGGAAGCAGCTCTGCATCCGGGAATCCGACAGCCTCTGATCCCAGCGGGAATGCGCTCCTCCCTGCCCACGCCTCGCTGCCGTTCCTGGGAATTCGGAGCAGGTGCCGGAGCAAATCCCACGGGCTGTGTCCAGCAGAGGCTGCACCAGGACGCTCCAACACCCACATTGTCCATTCGTCCCGGCACAGCCACGGGAAAACTCCCCAAGGCAATTCCTGCAACGTCGGCTGGAAGAGCTGAACAAACAAATGGGGCAGGAGAACAAAAGGATGGCAAAGCCCCGGGATCGTTTTCCTGTCTGGAAGTTCATTGGATTCCATGGGCCAAGCCCCAGGGCTGGGGGCAGCTCTGCAGGGGGCGGGGGGGGTCTCATCCCTTTGGAAGGTACCAAAGAATTCCAAGAGCTGCCCATCCCCACCCCCTCAGAGCTGTGTGGACTCCCCATTCCCACATCCGAGTATCCTGTGCCGTAGGAAATATCCCGTGGGATCCCTCCACTCTCCACCTGCCATTGCCACGGGGCTCCCAGAGCCCCCAAATCCCATCCATGAACCATCCCAGAGCATCTCGGAGAACCCTTGGAAACCACCGAGCATTTCCCAAGCATCCCAAATGTTTAAGGAACAAAACTATTCCCCTACAGCTCTGCTCAGACATCCCAAAGGAAAAATTCCCAGGAAGCTGCTTCGAAAGCTTGGGACCTGTAGAGTCAGCCCAGCAGCGGGATTTGCTTCCAGAGGCAGCAACGATCCCGAATCCCCAGGGATTGGGAACAGGCAGCACAAACCCTCGGCTTGGGCAGAGTCCGGCCGGGAACACCACAAAAGGAATTTCAGCAGCTGTCAAAAACTGGGAATTCTTTTCATGTTCCCGCAGCAGACGGACACTTGAAAGCCGGACCTTGGCCAGGGGTGTGACCACTCCAAAACCACGGCCTGGAGGGCCGAGGGCTCGGGATGAAGCCTCCTCTCCGTCATCCCAGCAGGTTGGAGAATCCCAACCGCTCCGGCGGCTCCGGGGCCGCTCCTG
This sequence comes from Aleadryas rufinucha, assembly GCA_013397815.1. Lineage (NCBI taxonomy): Eukaryota > Metazoa > Chordata > Aves > Passeriformes > Aleadryas > Aleadryas rufinucha. Next base: position 971 of record VZTH01008561.1, on the reverse strand, counting down.
CTTCGCGTCACGGAGCCGTCAGAGGCTCCTCCGCATTCCAGCCCACCCCGGTGCCTTTTATCCCGGCCAAGAGCATCCCAGGGCCTGGTTTTTATGGGAGAAACAGAGGGATGGCGAGAGAACTTCCAAGGCCGGAGCGCGGAGAGCACAGGAGGGAATCCAATGAAAAGAGGAGGGAGGTGGCATTCCCAAGGAGGGGAGAAAGAAACATCCCAATTTTTAAAAGGCCGGAATGCGGGCGGAGGATAATCCAGAGGGAATGGCCGGGAGGATCCTGAGGGATGGATTTGACCCCGGTGTCAATTTGGGGCTGTTTCGGTGTTTTCCTCATTTTCCCGATAAAAGGCAGCGACGTCGGGCTCCAAATCAGCCACAGGAAAACTGATTGTCCTATGGATGAAGGGATCCCTGGTTTTCCATGCAGGGATCTGTGTCCCTCACCAGAACCCCAGCACCACACCAGGATCCCTGTCCCATTCCAGGATCTTTGTCCCACACTGGGATCCCTGTCCCATTCCAGGATCCTTGTCCCACACCGGGATCCCTGTCCCATTCCAAGATCCTGGTCCCACACCGGGATCCCTGTCCCATGCTGGAATCCCAGTTCCACTCCAGGATCTTAATCCCATATCGGGATCCCTGTCCCATGCCAGGATCCCTGTCCCACACTGCTCCACACTGGGATCCCTGTTCCACACTGAAATCCCAGTCCCACTCCATGATCCCAGTCCCATCCTTGGATTCCTGCCCCATGCAGAGATCCCAATCCCATGCCAGGACATCAGTCCCACACCAGGATCCCATTACCATGCCAGGATCCCAATCCTACACCAGGATCCCAATCCCATCCTGAAATCCCTGGCCCAGTCTCATGCCAGGATCCCACTCCCATGCCGGGATCCCAATCCCACACCAGGATCCCATTCCCATGTCGGGATGATCCCTGGTCCAGTCTCATGCCAGGATCCCAT
>VZTH01008560.1:0-145656 GCA_013397815.1 Aleadryas rufinucha | reverse complement strand
TTTTTTAATGAAAGACACTGCATTGCTTTCTCTTCCCTTAGCAAATAGCTCAGAGCTGGAATGCAGAATAAATGTCTCAAAGACTCCTCTGTGCTGGAAGGCTTAGCAGAAACCCAGCAGTCTCAATATAAACCAGATGTCTCACAACAAGTTTTGGGGGGAGAGATAGGTTCACTCAGGGTGTGAGAGTGCTCAGGAGGAACTCTCTTACAATACAGGCACAGTAACAATTAAGGAAGGTGGGAGTAGGCTCAGCAAAAAATTTCCCAACAGGACTGATGCCTTTCTTTAAAGCACCCCCATCATTCATTCTTCAATACTTTAACAGGGCCCTGATGAGATGTACACAGCACTTAGCTTGTGTTAAATAAAACTTTCAGAACAGAGAAAGGCCAAGAGCCCCAAAGACCTTGAAGCTTTTCCACAAGGGCAAGCAGGGTAAAGTATGTGATGATTTTGCTACGAAAATCTGGAGTATTCTCAGGTTGACTATGATCTTCATGCTGTTCTGGCCTCCCCAAAACCAGAACACAGAAGCCAAATTTAATCCTGGGTAAGTACATCTCACTAGCTCCACATAATTCTGAATTATTCTCTTATGACGTAGACAAGCAAGGCACTTAAAGAATATGTGCCTGCCCCAAGCAATCCAAGAATCTCATCTAGAAGCAATTAGGAGTAGGCAAGTACTTAGGGAAATTAGTCATTAGTTTGCAAATCCAGACTCAGAGAGCCTCTCAGTTACAAGACTCACTTGGGTTTAGTTCACTGTTTTCTAGGGTTTTTTTCCTGCCTTTTTTTTGGTGAAAGAGTATAGGGATAGTGCTGTACTGTACAGTAGCAGAAATTTGGAAGTACTTGCATAGATCATCCCACAACAATTAGTTTTGTTAAATGATGTAGAAGGAAGAAAACGTTGGAGAAAAAAAATATTTCTAAATGAAACAGAAGAAAACGAAAGAAAAACAGAATAGCAGGAACTCTCAAACCCCAAGAAGTGGGAAATCCAGGGTGTGAACAGATGTCAGGACAGAATGGAACAGGGAAAAAGAAATAAATTTCTCATCTCCCCCTCTGCTTACAGTTTCAAATTTCAAAATAACATCCAAAGGAGCTCTCTTCCAGACACTGTAAAAAGCACAAAGACCCACCTGTAGCAGGCAATCTCTGCCTCCAAAAACTCTTTGCACTCATTTCGGGTCCAAAGCATGGAGAGCAGGCAATTAGCAAATGAGAAGCCCTGTCTACAGGCAGGCACATTCCAAATCCTGCCGTCATACAATGCAAATACACAACTACAGTGTTGTCAATCAAGATGCTAAATGAAAACCACCACTCTGCTGTGTTGCAGGCTGAACTCGACTTTCTTGCCTCATGTGTCTCTCGACTTGGCATTACCACATCATCCTACTACTTTTTTTGCATAAAGGGGAAGCTTGTAAATATGCTAGAGTAATGCTAGATGTATCTAAGGGAGACCTGTGGTTTCCCACGGGATCCTGAGCCTGTCAGTGGGGTTCCCATATGTTGTGGTAATGGCAGCTATAACATAAACTTGAGCAGTACTCTGCTACTTGCCAGGATCCCTCAGCTGACTCAGCCTTCAGCAGGTTACAAAACGTGGAATGATCCATGTGGTGTCACAGCTGGAGCTTAAAAAAGGCACGTATGGCTGTGCTGGGTATTTGGTGGCCAAGTGGGCACAAGAGCCTTTCTGCCAGGAGAAGAAATTTATATACTTGTAATGTTCCTTATCTATTACTTCACCAAGAAGCTGAGACCAATCAAGTGTGATCCAGGCTGTAAATGGCCCAAGGGAGCAGCTACATGGATATATATGATGGAGGAAGGAAAAATTATAGGTCTGGGAACAGCAGCCAGAAGCCCACACAAGGGCACCAACAGTGGTGCCACCACTCTCCAAGATGTATATTTTGGGAATCAATCAAGCATCAGCTGATGTGCCCAATTGGTGCCAGACATGGATGGGCACGTATACTTTGGCTCCAAGTCAGGCTTCAAGCTGACTTCATCCTTTTTTGTGTCAAGCAAACTATTTGTTTGGAAGGATGATGTGGAGAGAACGGCAAAAGAGACTGAAGCATTTGGCACTGTCAAGCACACACAGATATTGAATACATTTCTTAAAGGCCACACTCCCACCTTGGCATGCCAGGCAGCTCACAGTGCTCACTCTGCAGAGCTGATCCTGATACACACTGAAGGATGAGTGAACAAAAGCACACTCAGAACATGTGGGCTGAGTGAGCAGGAGAAGCACATAAAACTATTTTGGAGAGGTCGTGGCGTTAAGAGACGTAAAAGGTCTCCAGTGAGCAGGCCATGCACCACAGCTGGGACATCCACACTCACTTCTCATGCTGAGGACATGAGGGTGAAGGGATTAGGTTGAGGGTCCTGGGTGCTCCCAAGATTCGGGAGCAGGATGTGGGGGGAGTTCTTTTCAGGTCACCAGTGCAATCCAAACAGCAGGGAGTGGGGGTGTGTGAAAGCACTGGACAAGTCACCTCCCTGCTCTCACTCCCCCACATATGACATGTTTGGAGCAACTCAAAAGACACTTACGGATGACTTGTCTGCTCAGACAAATAAATTGTAGATGCCCTGTCAGCAGCCCAAGAAGACTGCCTGCTGTTATTCCTGTCTGTGGGCAGACGACAATGACATCGTTTGGGAGACCCACTTCTGGCATCAGCTCTGGGAAATGTATTCCTAAAGAATCAGTTCAGCCAGGCAAGGCACTCTCTTAGCTGCCAGCTATTCAGGAGGATAACAAACTTCCTAACTAACTTACAAGTGCACATATTCAAAATTTCTTATCAACGAGGCTTGATGTAAAACTGAAGCTCAAACAACATGAATAATAAATGAAAATGACTTGTACTCCTACACTCAGCAGGGCCCAGGGCTTTGACTGAAACTCTCTTCACAAGACTTTGTTTCTCTCCCTTTTGCTCTGTATCCCAGTCTGGGTTATATGGTTTTGCTGTGCCAGAGTAGAAAACCTGTTCTTACATCTTGTGCTGCAGTACAGAGAAGGAGGTGGGACCGTTTTGCAGAGTTTGGAAAGATGAGTGCCAAAGGACTGCATTAAAGAAATACTGCAGCAAGCCTAAAGAAATACTAGCAATTATATAGCAACTAATGCCACAGCAACTACAGCATCCTGGTGCTGGAAACCTGAAATACATGCATGTACACATGGATGGACAGACACACAGACACACTCTCCCAAAAGCGCATTTTAAGACATGCATCTTGGTGACTTGAACCCCTCCAGCCAGGGGTTCTGAAAAACCAGCAACAGGAAGAAATATAAAGAAGTGACAAAACTGTCAAGAATGCCCATCTGAGTATCCTGCAGTCACAGTTTTCCAGCTGATTTTGCCTATTTTGGTAACAATGTTCGACCAGTAACATTTTGTACGTAGCTTTAAGTCTAAACAGAGCTTGAAGGGGGTGGACTACTAGAGCAGAAGGAACCAGCAGCCAAAGTTCAGGACAGTAAATTTGTGGTAAAAACAACAACTACAAACTATGTGCACTAGTTTTTGTGTTGTTTTGGTGTTTCTCTGCTAAGATCATTTATTTGCTTATGTGACTACCATGTTCTGGGCAAGAGCAAAGCACAAAAAATTACAAGTAAAAGTAAAGTGAAATAGGAAGTTGAAAAACAGGTAAAACTGGATCTGAAGAGTTTCACTTCATTACAATGGAATTCAGCCCATGGCTGGAGGATAAATGTAGGTAGTACACTTCTTTTCTAAAGAAAAAAATACCCAAACCTGTCTTACTTAAAGAATTAATTTGTTGACTTTTCATTCAGTCATGGGAGTACTCAACATTTTCTCAGCTGGACAAATGGGTTTGTACAGGGTGTTTGGAAAACTGGCAGATTCACATATCTTCCTCTCTGTTTAAATGGAATTATTATTATCACAGACATCCAGAAGAAGTCAAAAGTCCCTGTATTCTTTTAAAATTTTCGTAATATAGTTTGGGTGACAACAGAGCAGAGGAAAGGAGGTTGAGGGAAGGATGTGCTTTGTAATATTACATAATGCCACAAAGAACCATTAAAAAAAATAATTAAACTGTCATAACAGGAGTACCAATTCTATCCTGCTATACCATGGATCAAAGAGCTCCAAAATTCTGCTCTGAATTGTAAAATGAGGAAAATGCAGTGCTGCCACCAGTCTGCCATTCAGACATCACATGTGTAACACGTGCACAAATCCAGCCAATTTAAATGACTTTTGGGGTGGCTATTTTTGAGCATTAAGAGCATGGGCTGCAGAAAAAGCGTGGCACGTGCTCGGTTCCTGCAGTCTCAGGCTTCCTGCATGCCGTGGCTGCCCTTTGCTGGGCTCCAGCCCGTCGCTCCCATTCCTTGGGGCGAGCCTGCTCCCGACAGTGGGAGCGCTCCGCGGCAGGAATAACGCCCGCACTTCGCACTGGCCCAGCCGGCCACACCGCAGGGTCGGCCCTGACACGTCTGGATGCTCTTTTCAAGTCAATTTCATCCTTAAAGGTCTCCAAAATTATGGCAGAGCAATACTATGTAGCTGGTTGAAGTCACGATTATTCTCCTGTGACAGCTACACTGCAACTTTTCTAAGCTTCACCTGGAAGACCTTATTCTAACCCAAGCCTCTTTCAAATAGGAAACTATGAGGTTTCCCAGACTGAATTTTTATCCTCAGAATAAATCAAAACAAACAAGTTTCTGACCAAGTAAAATTTGAACCTTTATTGACCGAGTTGAAAATGATGGCAGATTTATTTTTTCTTCAGTGACCACAGCAAACTCTTTCAAAAACAACCCCCTGCAAAAATCCTTGGATAAAAAAAAGTCATTTCCATTTTATGTTCCGTGTAAGTGATAAACAATATTACTCAAGCTCTTAACAGCTCAAGTGGGAGGGTTTTCAAAAGAAGCTGGTTTTTTGTGGTTATTACTTGCCAGAGTATTTTTAGAAGGGAAAGCCCAAAACGAAAACAATGAACTTTCAAATGAAGCTGCATCAGAAAGACAACAGGAGAACTGTCAGAAAAGACCAATCAGTCACAATTACCTTCCAAAACAGAAGTGTCTACAAAACCACTGCAGTCAAATTATTGAAGTTCAAATTATGCATCTCTATGCCAGCCACTATTAGGCAAGAAATTCAAAAAGTGCATTTTAAAAAACCTTCTTTTTGTTTTTCTCATCCTTGTCTCTCCTACTCTCTAACCAAGTGAGCAAACCATGAAATTATCTAGCTCCAAATCAACCCATCCATGCAATTACCTCACATTCCCCTGCAAAGTTTTATTGCCTAGAAGGAGTAAAATTAAAAGCTTTACTTAAAAGTTTGAAAGTTACCAAAAGCCTATTTTACAGACTGAGACAAAAAAGTATTGTTCAAATGTACAGATTTCATTACTGATTGAAGTCTCTCAGTATGTTTGAAAAGGAATAAGTCAAATCTACAAAGTTATTCTGTGAGCAGAGATGTTTTAACCTAACCAATGAGGATCTACTTCTCCTGCATTAAGGCTCCTTTTCTACTGTTGTGCATAATACAAGAAAAAATCTTGCAGATTACATTAGATCATCAGCAAATACAATTTAGAAATAAAGATTTTAAAATCTTCAACTTTACAAACACCCACCACCACCAAAAAACCCCCCCAAAAACTTGCTAGGGTGAGACCTAGAGACCTGGAAAGTATGTGACATACAGCATCCTTCAGCCTTTTCCTTTCTTTCAAATAAAAACACAGCACTAAATCACATGCAACTGGACAGCTGAATGAGAGGACTGTGTGTTGGTAACAGGAGTGATTTCCCTCAGCCATCTGGTGTCATCCAGTGAGGACAGCAGGAGTAGCCCTCTGCTCCAGTGGACTGTGCAGGCTGTAGGCACAGCCGGGCATGGCAATGAGTAGCAGCTCTACAGAGGCAAGGTCACAAGTTAATTCAAGAGGTGGAATGAGGAAACACAGGATGCAGCCAGAGGTTTTGCAATTTCATGGGTGGTTGAGATTTCCAACTGGATTCCATTCTCTCCTTGCACTGAGGAGGAGACATGGATCCCCCACCCACGTATTTCATAGCTGCTCTGATTAGAAGGTAGCTCTTTCCTTCATGATCTTTATTTTCCGTGGTTCTCTGGCACAAAATCTGTTTAATTGCACATTTGTAGAAACAAAATATTGCTGCCATTAGAGAGAAGGAAAAAACCCCAACAAACTTCAAAGAAGTCACACAACCAGAATATACCCAATTTCATTTAAGATACAAAACATGTAAGATCTAAAACATATAAGACACTCATTTATCAGGAGACATACTCGACTGAGTTCACCTTTTTAAAAACACAAAACCAACTCTTTTGTCCTCGAGCAAAACTATGAGGAATCTCCTATGAGATGCAGACACTATGCTACACAGGCTTTTGCTCTTAAAAACTGTCTGAGAAAGTACTTTTCAGTAGCTACACAAGCTCTCAACAAAAATTCAGACCAGCTTGCTTCCTGGAGTTGGTGAATGATTAATGTAATTTGAAACCTAATCATAAACCCATTGCCACTTAAACATTTTAATGGAATTGACAAATTGGACATACACTTTCAGCTAAAGATCTTCAATGCAGCACCTTTCTGCTGAGAAAGGCTGAGTTTTCAAACAAAAAAGGTAATACACACAATAAAGAGTAGACTGGGAGGAAAATAAAACCTCTTAAGATGAACAACTGCAATGTTTCATACTGCTTTTTCAAAAAGAGATTGTTCAGTTGATCAAAAGGAGATATAGTTTATTGAAATACCACGGTATATTTTGCTTTTCAATCTGTAACTGAAATGTATCCTATGTTCTCTGCTACTATGTAATTATGATTAGATTAGATGGTTTCTTCCAGCAGCAGTTACCATCCACCACATTCTTTGAGCAGCTAGTGGCGGAACTGGTTATGGGAGGGTAGGGGAGTGGGGATTCTGTTGTTAAATGGTAGGAAATACACCAGTAAGGTGTTTATCTACCGGCTTTACGCCTGAGAGGTGTTAAAACTGCTCTTGAAGCTTCACTTCTTGTGTGCTCAGCAGGCAGAGGGGTGAAAGCCATGGCATCATGGCATGAGCATGAGAATGGAGCTGATCATGCACTTTTCCAGTTGCAGATATAGAAATGGGGAAGAATTCCTGCTAACTACAAAACAGACAGACAGAGGAGTGTGAAGGTCACCTTCACACCAGGTGCTCCAGTGGAGACAGAGGTTTGAAAGTCACCCAAAAAGTGAAAGCAGTTTCTAAAACCACAAACAGACTTGAGGTATGGTTAGCACATATCCATGTATCATGTCTGCTGTGGAGATGACTTGTGATCTGAACTAAAAACATGGGCAGGTAGTGTGTGTTTTACACCCATGTGGACCGGTCTCCTATCCCTTCTGTCCTACAAGGTCCTTCATTCCAGAAACCAGGGAGTTCTGACCTCAGTCCTGCCCCAAGGCTGGCCAGGGTCCTGGATACCCTGTGGTGTCTGACCATGTAATGATCTATAGCATCATTTAAATGGTAGGACGTTCAGCACAATTCAGGAGAGCAGCATTGCCTTATACAGAAAAGGAGTTCACGTTTTTGCTGGTAAGGCATTTTACAGCCTTTGGTATTAAGCATTAAAGCATTAAGCATTGGAACATACCCATTTGAACACTATAGATTACTAATGCTATGTTGACTGAGAAAGTATGGTCACACCCTGGCAAGAGAGAGTGCCAAATGAAATGGGGGATCAATTAACGTGATGCAAGGCTCCTCCCACTCTACTCAAGAGCACTGAGAGGCCATGTGTTTCACCCAGTGTTTGAAGAGACATGAACAAGCACGGCTGGTACTGCTGCTTTGACCTGGTGCCTCCATGTTCTTGCCCTCGGGTCAACCTGCAGCTGCAGGAGTTATATTTTCCCGCTATAGGAAAATAAAAGAGAGCATCCCTGACTGGAGCATTTCAACACTGCCTCTCTGAGAGGAACGAGGGCAGTGTGGCTGGTTTATAACAACATGCTATCTGGCAGGGTACGTGATTTGAAAGAAAATAGCATAAAGATAGAAAACAGGCAGAAGGGGGTGAAGAAGATTTAGAACAAGAGGCACTTGAGCAGTACAATGGCAAGATGCATATGAGCATCTTAAAAAAACCTACATCAGTACACATGGGAATGAAAAAATATATATAAAGATACTTTCAGTCAGAAAGGACAGACTAAAGTTGATTAATTAAATTAATGCCTACATTTGCCACCCACTTTCCTTCCCAGCAACACCTGCTATGCTGTATCGACATTACATGCCAACAGAACAAAATTATCTACTTAAGAGTATCGTTTACCTATTAGTTTATTTCCAGCTTCCATAAAATATGAGGGATCTAGCTAAGCAATTCAGGAGAAGGGAACAGGACAGAAGACACGTGGCTTGGCATTCTACAAAATTTGCTTCAGTCTTCTGGCACTCTCTCTTCTGATGCTCACCCACCCCCCTACCCACATAATTTACTGGAAAGGGTCCTTCTAAAGATTTAGTTAGCATCTACAAATCTAGCTATTAGACATTACCCCAAGAAAGTGAGGCTCATTTCTCTTGCGGGAAAAACATTTCTAATTTTTCCCTGGCATGTTGCACATAGGCAGAGAGGCAGAAGACAAAATGCTTTTGCTTGTTTCCCACCTCTCAGTTCTCATAAACGAACTGCTTCTCAAATAATATGCATGGAGTTTGTGAGCACAAGCTTTTGGTTGCACCATGACTTGATAAGGGTCACTCTAATCTGGATAAAGCAATTCACAGCTCTTCAGCCTGTGAGATAGTGAGGACTCTAGGTATAAAATTTAAGTGGAATATTTACTGCTGACTAACCTATGTCCCTTAATAGCTAAATATTTTCCTTGCCACCCATAAAATCAAAAAAAAAATTATATCTTGGTGAAAAAAGCATACTTTGATAAAGGCTATTAATCTAGGAAAGAATATTCTAACATATAATGTTACCATATTTTGATACTACACCCTCATAAAAAACATCTAAATATTTCTGGACTCTGATCTAGTACAAGAGACTCTTCTAATTCCACAAAGGTGAATCTTAAAGATCAACAAGGTTTTTCTGCTTACTTTAATGAATGCCTATAAATAATGAAGGCTGCTTATCCCTGTGTGCTCTGAAGGGACTGTCATCCATCAAGCCAATAATATCTGGTCAAGCAACTTTCAGACATTAAATTAAATTCTCTTTGGAGAGGATTCATCAACTTTTGTATCTCCTCTCCTGTAAGAAACACGGCATCTCCCCCACTGATCAGCAAAGGAGTTGACAGGAAAATATTCTTTCAGCCATTCAGTATTGTTAGTAGAGCAGCAGAGAGGAGAATAATGGGTTTGCATGGGCCAAAACTAGCCAGAAATCCCCTGGTAGAACTGAGATGCAAAGCAGCTAGGAAAAACAGAGGAGACTGACACCGAAAGCTTACAGTTAGTGAGTTTTAGGGACAAAGCTCCCTGTTCCCCAACGGCATTAATAAGACACTCAAATGGCATAAGTAATGCATTGAGATGCTGCACAAAATCATAATATTTTTGAAAAGCAAAAAGGTGTCCTCTCTCAAGGGATACTCAAATAAAGATATTTTGCATTTCATTTAACAAATGTGCAATATGCAGGTACTGTTCAAATACATAGCTGACTATCATAAACCTACTTTATTAACCTTGGACAAAACATTATTTTTTTACCTTCTTTTTCTCAAATCTTTACTTTTCCAAATTCCCAAAAACCAAAACCAAACCCAGGAAATACCTCTCCCTGCCTCCCACACACACTTTCTCAGTCTTTCAAGTTGTCTTGTAAAAAAGCAATATATGGCTTTCTTTTCCAGTTACTCTCTTCAGAGTCAGAAGTTTAATTTCAGGGTAATCTTTAAATTGAAATAAACCTGCACACAGGGCTGCACATACTAGAAAAGACTGACAGGTATTTTGGTGTATTTCTTTAAAAACAGTAAGAAATAATTTACACATACCATTTTTTCATTAGTGTTTAAAGTCAAATGGCAGCACTTATGTTTTAATAATATGCAATAAAGAGAATATCATTTTCCAATGACTAGTCTAAATTAGCAACACTGCTGAATGCTAAATGCATAAATATTTTATTCCAAAACACTTACATAGCCTGTGGTTTATAGCTCAAGAAAGCTGCACATTTATAGTTGACCTGTGATAATCAAACAACAGTACATTAATTCTGGAATATATTTAATACTATTTCTACTGTCAGAAATACTTATGATACCATTTAAAAAAAAGTAAAAAATTCTGTCTTAACCATACACCTGTGATCATGAGGCTGGCTTTGAAGTCCAACATTAAACATTTTTCTTTCAAGTACTGTTAGAAATAATTTGTTCTTATTTTTCACATCAGCAATCGCAGTAGGTTTCTATCAATCCTTGGATGACAAACCACAACTTAGAATTAGGACACCTGAAAGCAGGTTTAGGGCACTGAATTGCAGCACAGTGATTTAGAGGATTCTATTTCCCAGCAAAGCACAAATAATTATTAAAAAGAGCTAACTTTTATGGTAAGCATTCAATTTGAGTCGGACATGAATTCAGATTACTATTCTAAATCCAAATCAATTTCCAACAATCATTCTACTTTCAGGTTTACACCAACATCTTGTAAATTCTCAGCCCCAGGATTAATGAGATCACAGGAATGTCAAGGTCTTCTAGATTCTTTCAAAATCTTCCTCCTTCTCTACTGGAGGAATTCTGTGGTTTTCAGAAGAGGTGGTAAATGATTCACAAAGTCCTCAAAACAGAAACAAATACAGTAACACTAATTCGGGATTTTTTTTTCTGGGAAGGTGGCTCTTTTTCACTACTCAGGGCTCAGTCTTTTGAATGCTTAACAAAGTCCTGGCTCTCCTGCCTCTCGCACAGTGCGACAGCTTCAGTACTGAAATGCCAAGAGATACCCACCTTTCCTGCTTGGAAGTATATATTCAAAGGTGCCCTTTCTCTTCTGAGTAGTTTTGAGTACTCCTTTTGATCCACAAACATTTGGACTCACCAAGTAAATTTTAGTAATATTATAGAAGATATGAAAATATATAAACGCTTGCACATATTTAAGGACCATTCCTAATGCTTTTACAAGCAAGATTTTTTCATATCCAAAAGTGTGTTTCAAAGCATGATGTTTAATCCCTAATGTGGAAGGGTAGGGAGGCAGTCCTCGAGGAACCTCACTTCGTGGCTTAAAATTTAACCTCAGAATGCAGTTAAAAATATATGGAAGCTGATAATTTATCAGAACACTTGTCTCTATTCCAAGGCTGCCTTCCAAAGCATCATTTCATTAGTATGTTATTCTGAGGGACAAAAAAAAAAAAAATCACTGTAAGTCTTAAAAGAAAGCTTCAGGTTTTTTTGACATTAGCTTGCTCAGCTAATGAGCTAACATTCCCTTTGAATTAATTCTCTAATTTGCCCAGGCAGTTAGCAGATATATACATCTTCGTATTACCTGAGACGCCTCTCAAATTATTCCTGTGTATATACTATTTAATCCCTTTTGAGTCAGTGACTAAAAGTTGTTTCTTAACCACTTCTTACCCTTTCATCCAGTTTAAATATTACCAGCTTCAAAATAAACCTACTCAACACACCCAGCCTCCCACTTCAATAGATGCAGTTCTGAAGCTAACAAGGGCCACGGCGAATTATTAACACTAGGCTGATTGGTGCATATAAAAACCAATGCAAGTCTGTGTTGACATCCATTGCAGGTGTGGTTACTTAACAGAAGAGAAAGGGAGAGAAGAAAGAAGAACAAGGACAGCAAACTACATGAGGGCAGCAAATGCCTTAAGCCCTGGGGTGGGGGATAGTTAGGCCAGGATCAGAGAGAGGAAAATAAAAAAAGAGAGAAGACGTTGGAGGGAGCAGGGCTGGGATGCAGAAAGGAGCCAGAGTAACAAGATCCTGCAGGAGGAGCTTGCAAGGAGGAGTCAAGCAGCCCAGAAAAGCAGAAAGTCCCATCCCAGCTGAAGGTGGTCCCTGACACTTGATATTGTCCATGCAGGCTGTTCCTCTGCTCCCAGTCAAAGCTGGGCTCCTCTCCCCATCTCTCCCTCCAAGTTCCCTGACAGTGGAGAGGAGCCGTGGGCAGTCAGGATTGTCTCTGATCTGAGGCTTGGTCTGGGGAGTGGCTCACGCAGTGACCCTGTGGACCCTGCTTGCCCCTGCCCACACAGCACTCGCTGCAGTGCCCCTTTCTGACCAGCTAGCTGCCTCCTATCTGCATAGATTATTTTTTTTACACCAATGCAGTTGATCCAAAATATATTAATTTGGCAATGAAGGGGGCTCCATTTCCCCGATGAGGGCTGTTGTGCTCAAGGCTTGAGAGTCCTCTCCACTCCAATGCTCCGGAGAGATTGTTGACTCTACACCAACATTATATCATACCTAGCAAGTTTAAAACAAACCCAGATGTCTCTGAAAGGCTACATGATTTATGTACATTAACAGGCTTAGAAATACATTTTAAAAGCAGGCAGGATCCCACAGATGCCTAGAAGTCCTCCAGCCTCTCAGCTGTGCTCCAATTTTGGAGTTAAGGAGCAAATGTTCAGAGTTGCAGCCACCCACAGGAAGCTTCACCCACACATTCCCCCTGACAGACAGAACTGTATTCAAAATCAACACCCCAGAAGCACAACCAGCAGGTTATGCCAGTTGTATTTATCATCCACAACTGTGCTGCCACAGCCTAAACTAATCATGCAGAAAAGCCTTACTCTGTAGCTTCAAAAATCAGCTCCGGCTCCAAATTTTAAAAGAAGCATTTTGTTCCTCCTAACTTCCCTCTCCATCTGAGACATCCCAAATGCACTGTAAAATCATGACCATATTTAGCCCAGATCCCTTTGTACTTAATTCTTAATACATATAACCCACAAAGAGACAAGTCCCTGGTTTGTGCCCTAACTTTCCCGGCTGCTCTGGATGCTCAGAGGGAAGCAGCAGGTTTAAGGAAGTAGGAGACCAGAGCACGCCACTCTGAACAGGTACGTATTGCATAACCTCATCAACTCATATCTTCTAGGGATGGCTGTATAACGTGCTGCAATGTAGGTTTTACTACTGGCAAACTAACGTGCCTCAACCTGAAAACAGTCTCTCTCATTTGTACAGTACATTTACCTCATTACATCAATTAAAATAATCCTGACCTGCCAAGAATCTCAAGCACACAACCCCCACGTTTTTGCTACAATTTTCAAATGCCATTGTAAAGCTGCCAACTGATAACAGATGCAACAAAGTATATCCCTTGTTAATGTTAAAGGAGCAGCAGAAATATGTAATCTTAAAGGACAGCTTAAAACATTAAATATATTGAGACTATCTGTTCAGTTCCTAAGATTTACTGGGGTTTAAGAACCTTGCCTTGAGTAATCATGCCTTGGGCTGGAAAAAAAGAGTTCTCTCAAAAGGCAGATAACTTCTCTCATTCACTTGTAACAAAGAAAGACATACGAGGTGAAATGCTGAGCACCATCAAAAAAAAAAAAACCCCAAGCTCAGGAAGAATTGCATCCATTTATCTTTAGACGCCCAAAGATTTTCAGGAGCTTCACACTAACTCAAGAGGTTTTTATCCTTCTGCCTTTTGTTTGCTTCCCTGACTTTTATTTTTTCTTTTCTCCTCCTGCACCATATTCCACCCTTTTATAACTGCGCAGGAGGTTGGCATCCTGTTCCTGCCTCTACTCCTTGCTGGATGATGCAAACTGAGCAGCTGCCTCTGGGTGAAGATGAAAAGTAGCCCCAGCCTGTCCCTACCACCATCCACATTTTCTTTTCCTGTTCATGGAAACCCATCCATCAGCTCATAATAGTGTGGTTTTATTTCTGGTAGAGTGCAGCTGCTTCAGGATTTGGGGTACGATTCCTCAGGGAAGTTTCTACAGCAATATTTTACACAAGCCTTGTTACCATTCTTTTTTCATTATTCTTTTTCCTTTCATAAGCTTTCTTACCTTTTGCTGTGTAAGTAAACGAATAAACACATCAAAGATAAACAGACACTGCAGATACAACAGTAGCTGTACAGGAGAATACTACCCTTAGATGATTACTTTGATAAAACTGAATTGGACTGCCTATTACAAGAATACATGTTTTGAATTACAAATTAAAAGACACAGTAAATGATCGATTTCTTGATATATGGAGAAGATATAAATAAGGTGGTCTGCAGCTCTATAAAGAATTGCTTTTCATGTAATTCTATATATCCTCCCTTGCTCTCACTTTCTATACCCAAGTGAACAAAACAAGGACAGCTGAACTGAATTAGTGAGCATCCAAAAATATCCAGCCCATCTTTCTTAAAAATACAGAGGGATGTTTCTAGCTTGCCAAAAAAGAAGCAGTATTTTTAATATTGCAGTCCTCAAATAAACTGCCTCTTGACTGTCTGAATTACAAACTACTGTCTTCGGGAGATAAAACAAAGAATACGTGAAAATACAACTGTGTATAGAATGAGCAGCATGGGAATCAGGTGGCAGCCATATCTATACCGTCCCACATTATATTTTTACTAATTTTTATTCAAACCAATGACCAAAATCAAGAGGATTTTGCCAGAGTAAAATCTCATTGCCTAGCATGAGGGTTTGTTAGGCTTTTTTGTTTTGTTTTGTTTTACATAAAAATTTTCCTCCTAATTGCCAGTTTGGAGTCATCTGCAAGGTATTTTTATCTTCCAAGACCAAGCTGAAATTTTTCCATGGGATTAGGGGCAGAGGAGACAGCAATGGTAAACCTCATGTTAAGGAATGCAAGAGAAACAAAAAATTTGGAAGCACTAGTCATGCTGGAATCCAGATATTAACATCAGAAGAAATGCTCTTGTGTGGTGGCAGGGTCCAGTGAAGATATATTTGAAATACTGAGCCTAGTAATTTATTTACAACAAAAACATAACCAAAGCCAAGTTTCAAGAAACTGCAGGATTCCTAACTGTTGCAAACTATTCTGTGAGCCAGCTCAGTGCGTGTTTAGGCCATATAATGAGTATTTACAAGAGCAAAAATCTTTTCCATCATCTTCAAAGGGAGTTAGACATCACGTATGAGTGGTTTAAACTGGAAGAAGTCCATGCATAAAGAAGGGAGAACTTTATGGTTGGCCATGATCATGGGACTTCCCTCTTGCAGGAGAAGATTAAAATAGAACCACCTAGACAAGGAACTACAACGTGTTGCATTTGGAGATACCTTCGCATGGATAATACACACACATGCAAATGAATTAAGCAAGAGACTTTGTTGCTTCTATACTGTGATCATTTCTGGTTTTAAATGCCTGGGTGGTGTTTGGAAACTGTGGGTAAAAGGCAACCTGGTAGAATGACAAACAGGTTTGGATTTTGAGGTAGGGCAGGGCAGGGCATTAAAATAAAGTGGTATCTTCCTACCATATAAATGTAGATATGTTTTGAGAGAGAATAAAACAATTACATTGCTGTGGGCTGAACTAAAGAAGTGTCCGTCTCTCTCTTTTTTTTTTTAAACAAACAAAAACCCTCCAACCATTGCATCTTCTTCTGTTTTGTTTTGTTGCCTGCCCAAACGCACACTTAAGAAAGACAAGGAAGCCATAGAAGGGCCCTACAAGGCTCACTGGGTAGCAAGGCAGGAAAGGTGAAACAATGGCCAGTGCTCAGAAGCCTCCTTCCAACAAATTAGCCGGGTTTATAGCTTTGAAGGACACCTCCCACCGTTCCTGATGGCAGGGCTGTTTGCCAGGCCTGGGGAAAGAAGATCAAAGGACAGCAGCATTTCAAGAGAAGAAGGCACTGAGGAAGTTCAGAATCGCTGCCCTGTGCCTCCAGGGAAACAAGCCGGCTGGCTTGGAGCACCAGCACAGGAAAAGCTGCACCATCTGATAAAAAAGCATGAGCAAGTCAGATCGGTCTGAAATACAGGCATATACATCCCTTTTTGCCCTGCTGAAGTGAAAAATACAATTTTGCAAGTGAATCAGTGACAATTTTTGGAAGGACTTTTCCACTCGCTCCAGCCAGCTGCTAAATGAGACTCTCAAAGAGAAAGCTGTACAGGTACCCACCCGTCAGACCTGCCAGGCCCCCGTGGGGCAGAGCCCAAGGGCTGCCACCTCACAAGCTGCTGCACTGGAGGATGCATTTGGGCAGAGATGACAAAATGCCTCACTTTATCCAGTATCCAGCAAGAGCCTGAGAGAAGGAAGGTATGCAAATAGTCCAGGAAACTGTTTCCTTACAGAAGTGAAAAGCCACACATCAAAGCTTAGTTCTTCTGCCATATCCTGTATCAAAAAATATGCTTGCAATCATGAGTCAGAGACCTTTAAATAATGTATTATAGGCCTATCACTTCGGAAAAGTGCATTTCGGTACTAAATGAATAAAGATATTAGCTAGATATGTATTTTTATATATATAAATCACTAGTTGATGTATAATGAATTAAAATAAAACATGCAATGCATCTTAGGAAAGCTTCCATATGAAACACAACTGAAAAGGCTAAGGATATTTAGTTAAGAAAGAAAATGAATAAAATTAAGTAATAAACAATATAGACCCAAGCATATCAATTTACCTTGTGAAAATTCACAAGCTAATAAAAGAAAATACATTTTGAAAAGAAAATACAGTTCACGAGTGACTGACTGTCATCAAGACCAGTAAATCAACACAATAGAGACAAACACCAGACAGTGATGGCAGGAATTAAACTAAAAGCACCAACCTGGTTAGAGGATTGAAATTCAGATATAACTGGGCCTTTGGACAAGCTCTTTCTTCAAGGGGTAGCTGGAGTGGTACAGTATTACCACTGCCCCCCAACACTTGCTACCCTCGCCCAGCACAGCCCACAGGGGAAGCCTACTAAAGTCTTGCACCTTTTCTCACAAGATCATTTCTTTGCTCTATCAAACAAAGTATCTCCTGTTACTGTAATTCTCCTTGGGCACTGGAGTTGGTTAGGAGTTATCCAGTGGAGCTCACATCACCCCGGATGGGAGCAGCCCTGTCACAGAAGGGACAATTATGGCTCAGCTGTTCCACCAGGCCAGCTCTGCCTGCCCACACTGATGTCCTCCAGCAGCTCAGCTGTTCATGGAGTGGACATAGAGCTTTAGCCTAATGCATGCACTTTTCCCTACTGCCTGATGCAGGTTATCATGTATTTTCATATTAAAAAAAAGTATGCATTGCTGTGTGAGACTAAACATAGGTGGAAAACTGCACTGATATTGGAGGGAAAAATCCTTTGTAATATATTACAGATGCAGAAATTGTTGCTGTCCTAAACATTTTCCATCCTTGCCTTCTGTGCAAAGCTTGAGACAATCTTGAGGATAAACAACTTTTCAGAAGGCCAACAACAGCCGTAAATACAATTTGTGGAAGGCAGAAAGGCAAAATTATTTTGACCTTAAATAGTGCATCCCATTTTCTGCTGTATCATGAGTAGAAAAATATGTGAAATGTAAGATAGTCTCAAAACATCAGTTTGGACTGAATTCCCCAGGCACAGCAGGGAAAAGGCTAATGTTAGAGAAGAATAATCTACTACATGTTTACTACATGTATTCGTAAAGCTTTCCTGGCACTACTAGAGTGCAAGAGTTCTAAGGAAAGGGATATGAACAGCTTATTTTTGAAGTACTTCACTAGATTCAGCTTCAGTTTGAATATTCAAACTTTAAAGCAATCTTTTTGCAGCCAAGTTTGCCTCCAAGAACAAAAAACCAAACTGGGTAGGGGGAGGAGAAAGGACCTCACAGATCAACTTTGACACGAGAACTGGAGGCACAAACTAAATAGTTTTTGGTACCCATTTGTTTATTTGTAAATAGAACATTGGTAGAAGAGACACAGCTCCTTGCTTAGCTGTTTCATTGCTGAAACCAAAATGCTGGAGCATATCTTTCCTAATATTCCACAACAACAGCATGCAAACAGCACGGGGAGCCAACTAACCTCTCTTTATCAGCTGAGAAAACCAGGCACTTGGAGAATGCAGTTACTCTTCTCCAAGGTGGAGAGCTCAAGGGCTGCAGTGGATAACACTCCAAAGTGTTCATTTTTCCTCTGCTGATTATGAAGACAGCCTGGATTCTTCAGTTTCTACTGTGCTTATATTTTCACCAAGAAGCATTTCATTCCATTCATGAAGAAAAGCAAGCAAAGCTCTTAGCGCTCCCAAACTGGAACACTCTTGTCAAAGAATTCAACACATTAGACTGGCAAGATGCAGGAGACTTGATGTGAAAGAACACAACTAGGCAGTGATGACAAAAGGGTAGCTTGACAGCTTATTGACTGAGAATGGCTTTCACACCAGAAGGAAAAGAATAAACATACTTTTTTGCATGCCAGATATGAAACACGCAGTAATATAACTAACCGTACAGATGGCTGACTCTTCAGCAGACCTTATGGATAACTGCACGGTAAAAAATAAGTTTTAAGCCACAAAACACTTTGTAAGCATTAGGCTATCATGTAAAGATCATGAGGCAGATGGAAAAGTAAGTTGGAGACCAAGGATAAGATTTTGAGTGCAGAGTCCAGAAAGTCAAGTCCCTCTGAAAAGGCTTGGAGCCCTACCGCTTCTCACTTCCCTAATGATGCAATTCGGCTTGACAAAACCAATTCTGTCTCCTCAGAAGCCCTGCTTCTGTTATGGCATGCTACATGCCATGACATAATCAATTCTCTGTTCTGTCCTAAATTCAAAAAATAGTTCTTGTGTTAGCCTATACAGTTTCCAAAAGTTACACTAGGTCAAGCTCTACACGGCAGAAATGTTCCTGTTCTGAAGTGCTCTGCTAAATTTTTATCCATCCTCTCCCTCCCTTCTTACTGTTCCTGCCTTTCTGTTATGAATTTTTGTTTTCTGATGTGTCAGACTAACTGAATATATGTCATGCAGAAAGGCAGATTGCTTTTATTTGCTCTCCTGTCCAGCTGTAACCAATTCCTCTGTCATTCTTCTAAATATTCCCCTTCCATTTTAGAGCTTGCTACAGCATTTGCGTTGTTCTCATCGATGTGTTAAATTCTCTCGCTCTCTTCTCCTTACCAGCCTCTGGCCTCATGCATCCATGCAAAGTAGAAATGTTCACATAAGGTACAGGATGGAGAGGACTGTGATCAGAGTCTGAGAACGCCACCTCAAGCCTGTTAGTCCATGAGGAACTTAAATTACAAGATTTACAAGGGGTGCACTGGTTAATCTGAGAAGCTGGATGCTGCCCGCTGCTTCAAAAAAGCCCCAAAATTACTATTTTTTCAAGGTGTTACCAAGGGATGCACAGTCCATTTATAAAAGAGCATAACATATTGGTGGCCCATGACCAAGGCTAAAATTAAACTAAACTAAATCTGGAAGTGAATTAATATAAACCATTTTGCATCAAGACTCAAGGGACTAAAATTACAAAGAAGGGGTTTTTTTCTCTATAGTTTGGTGCTACTTTTTGGCAGTTATGAACAAAGAGCCACCCTTAAACAGGGTGCTTGGAGAGCATCTTAAAGCAGGCTCTTTCATTCCTTTTCAGGAACCCAAACAACAGCAACTGTGATAAAAGCAACTTCAAGTCACAATAAATACATTATTCCCATTTAATTAATGTTTTCTCAATACAATTGGTGTGTAAGACGTCAGAGGAAAAGAAATTTGTATACTACAGATATCATGCTGTCAGGTAGCACATTAAAAATATTTTCTATGTCTGTTCTACAACAATAAAATATGTTTCCATAACACATGAGCAACAAAAGAAGGGCTAAGGAGAATCTCCATCCTTTACTGGATGTGGGGGGAAAGAGCGACAAAGGATGAGGAAAAGGCTGAGGTACTTAATGCCTTCTTTGCCTCAGTCTTTAATAGTAAGACCAGCTGCTCTCTGGGTACCCAATCTCCTGAGCTCAGAGACAGGGATGGGGAGCACAATGAAGCCTCCACAATCCAGGAAAAAAGGGGCAGTGATCTGCTACATCACTTCCACACACAAGTCTATGGGGCTTGACAGGATCCATCCAAGGGATCCACTGAGTGAGCTGGCGGAATTGCTCACTGAGCCACTTTTCACCATTTATCAGCTAACCAGGGAAGTCCCAGTTGACTGGTANTTTGCTTTCAAACCTGTACAACTGGAAACTACAGATGGGCTGAGATGGGACTAGCAGAATGACATGTGCACCAACCAATTAATATGAATACCATTTTTTTAGCTTTACCTAAACTTAGCTGCAACATTTCGATTTGCAAACACCACCTTGAAAGTCTTATCAAAGACCCTTGTGTAGTACACTGTTCTCCTTACAACCAAACCTCTCTTTCTCTCTCTCATTCCCTCACCTCTAAATACAGTATAAAACTCTTAGAGGTGGAAACAATAGAGGGTACTCACAGGTGAAAGGAATCTTCCCTATACATACTGTAACGCTACCATCCAGAGCAGAGCAACCAGAGCTTAACATGTGTTTTTGTTCAAGATTAGCAAAACTCCAAAGAATGTTTCTTTTCTTTCTCAGCACCAAAAATATTCTACCATCCTTATGTCAGCAGTCATATATTTTCAAAACAGAGATCTCCTATTAGGCTTGTTTGTTATCAGCAAAAAGTCATGTTGCAGTATTTCGCTTTCCAGATCCCCTCCCCTAAAGAGCAACCACCAAGCACTGCTGATATCTTTAATTTTTTGAAATGTTTTAATTTGTCCAAACAAACATGGAAATCAGTTTTCATTCAAATGTTCAATGAACTCAAGAGTTAGAGTCACAAAGGTCTTTCTTCGCAAAGTTGTTTTCTCTTTTCAGGTTAAAGATACCCTTTTGTATTTAAATTGGATAGTAGTCACGGTTTTGTTTGGTTTTCAAAGCATGGTTCTAATCCTACCACTAAATAAAAAAATAAACCAAGAACTGAGCTGTAGCTAAGTGTGAGCTTATGTAAAACTGAGCACACTGAGACCATGCAGGGCCCTGTTGATCTTGGACACTCAAAAGAATTTTATGGAAAGTGCAATGATCTTCAGCAGTGATCTTCCCTCAACCTCTTAATTTTCTGTGTTATCTGAGGATACTTCATGTCCAGCAAAATAAAAAAAAAAAACAAAAACAAAAAACCCTGAACTTCTTCAATAGCTCCCAGATAAGTGTTTCCATTTCTTCTCTTAAACTGACAAAATCTAGTGACTTGGGGAAAAGAGACAGACTACAGGGAAGGAATAGCTTTCTCCAGGGAGTATTCCAAGCTCATCTGCACTTTACTGTAGCCCTTCCTTGGGACAGAAAATCCATTCAGCATGTAAATCTATTAAATATGGGAGTATATAAAAGACAATGAGAGCACTGTGGGGTTAAAAAAAAAGACAGTGAATATTGGCAGCAGTCCCTATTTGCACCAGTGTCCTCCCTAAGGGGCCACCACTGAACAGGAAAGTTAGGCACCATGGACTGCCCATCACCAATATATATCAGCATCTGTGCGGCATCTACTTGGGGCCAAATCCAAACTAAGACTGATGGAGGAAGGCCCCCCACTGCAGCAGCATTCTCCACAGCCCTTCCTCTTTCAACCCCAAATTTAAGCAGTATGAACAGAGGTACTGTCAGCCAGCTAGACACAGCGTTAACAAATGGTATGGTAATCGCCCACATATTAAAGGGAGAAGTTGAAGCCAAGATTTTATGATATGATTAATGGTTTCTGGGTGTACAGTTCAAGGTACTGTAAAGAAATGCTGAGTTCAGCTTCTGGAGAAAAAATAAAAATCAGGTTCCTTTAACATCCCTTAAGCTAAACCAGCTTTGGGTTCCCCAACCACTATTTTGGGATGCTTGCCATGAGGACCTTGAGAGAACTACCTTCTACCTTGGGAAATTAATTAAGCTGCGATACATCACATTTAAAAGCTGGTGTCCTTGCTTCAGGTTGCACTTCGATCTTTGCTCAGGCAGCCTTTGTGGGCGGGGTGAACGTGCATTTAGAGATGGGAAAAATAAAAGGTCTTTCCTGAGGGCCTGGACAGGTGAGTGAGTTTCCATGAGGTAAGCAAGGGTGTGAACCCATGGGCGTGCTGCAACGGCCCCAGTGCCTGCTCTTCCCCTGCGGTGCACACACGGCATCCTGCTGCGAGCACGCACACGGTGGTACCATGCCTGCTCACCTGCAGCTCACAGCCTGCACTCCCACAGCACCCACACAGCCACTGCCACACACTCAGCAGGGACAGGAGGCTGGCTGCCCACCCCAGCCCCAGCAGGGCTGCGTGGAGTCACCTCACCTGAGAGGGGAGCTCACACCTCTGCAGGAGAGCAGTGAGCTCATCTGGAGCAGCATGGGCTTGGCCTGCCCGTGACACCAGGTAGACATGGGCAGAGTAGGTCAGCTGATTTGCTGTTGGTGACTGTGAGGAATGGGGTCCAAAGCCACCTAAGAGTGCCTGGCTTTTGGCTAGGTCACTGTATACTTCTCACATACCAATGATCACTCAAACATCAATCAAATACTGTTCACTTTGTGACACAACAGCTACAGCTAGGTCTTCACACAGGTCTCTCCACTCTCCATCTCTGCTTCCCAAACCTGAGACTGGCCTTTGCTCACCTTCAGAGCAGCCATTCCTTTCCAAGCATCCCGTATGGATGGCCACCAGTGCCTCCTGGCTGAACACTCAACACAGCAGCTGCCCTCCAGCAACAATCCAGTGGTACCAAGTGCCCACTTGGGCACTGCACTGACCTCCACTACCTTTGCTTCCTTGATGGAATGGGACTCTGAAAGAACTGTTGAGCACCTTGGCTGTACTTGTGGAAGGGGCAGAGATAAGACCAGGTCCATTATCATACAAGGCTAAAAGATAAATCAGCAGAAAGGACAAAGGGACAGTCTGGATGCTGGGATGAGCCTCTGTTCAAAGGCTGTTGAATCCCTGCTGAAAGGGGATTTAAGGGAGCATATGACAGCAAGGAATAGTTGTCTCAGTCCACTGAGCTTCAAGTCTCCCCCTCTCCTGACATCTAATATGCCCCCCAAATTGATCTCTGTGTGTAGGGGCCATATGAGATAACTACACAGTTTAGCTGCTCCTGGGGATAAGTCCTGCACCAAAAAGATGCTGTCAGCAAGAAACTCAGATCACCTCCGCTCCAGCATTGCTGGAATACCAGAAGGCAGCTGGACAAGATGCTTCTTTTGTCTTAATATTTAACTGCTTGTGGATCTTGGATGTGTTTATGGCTCAGCCTGAAACACATGAAAATATCTGTGTACTAGACACGCTGGACTCATTCAGCAGAGCCCAGTGAGATGAAGCTCAGTCTTCTTTCTACACTCACAGAAGACACACAATCAGGCTTAAAAAAAAAAAGTAATCCTTTTGCTAACCAAAGATGCAAATCAAATGGCACTGGCAGACTCTCTTTTCTCATTTCTACATAATTTTCCATGCAGAAAATGTTTCATGTTCCCTCTAAATTCTTTCTTCCACGGTACTCTGTTAAACTTCTGATTAGAAAACAAAAAATACAGTACTCTTGCACAAGCTGCTTCCATGTACAGGTGGGCCAAGAATCTTCTTCATAGCCACAATACTTGTAGTGTAACTATCCACCAAAGAGAAATGTAAATTCCATGGAATTACTGCAGCAGTATTGAAGTGCATAATTTCCCAAACCACACAGAAAGGTAATAGATTTGTTTATGGACTAGACAAGGTTTAATTAAACCAGGCAGCTCTGAAGAACAGTAAATCCTCTCTCTTTTTGTCTTCCTCTCCCCCCCCTTTTTTTTGTAGAGTATCTTTCTCCTAGTGGCTTTGCTCTTCTTAATAATCTCATCACAAATGACAGATATGTTATCAGTCATCACTGGGATTTGACACATTCTTAATACCTGTCATGATAGCTCTGAAGTCTGAATGCTACTCCATTGTATTCCAAAGCATTTGCAGGAGGTAATGGACACATCAAGTAAGAGTCAATGGCTCTGCTTTATTGAACTGCTGAAGGCTTGCAACAGAGAAGTAGATGCTCAAAAAAGCCTAATTGTGATTATTCAAAATTACACACATAGTAATTAAATATAAAACAGTCTATAATGTGGCAGCGCATTGCTGTGCCCAAATAGAGTCTCTCCTGGTTCCTTGGGTCTCTGTTTTACTTTAATAGAGAACCTAATGCAGAAGTGAGGTGCAAGTCGTGGCTAGTACCAGAGTCAGCATCAAAGCTGGACACCAGAAGTGATATGAGGACAGTGGGATTGAGAAGTGTGTCACTCACAGCAACTGTCATTACTGCCAAAGAGTAAATGCGAGTGCAGCAGAACATGAGTTTGAAGAGTGTCTCCCTGATTTCCTGTGTTTCGTGACACAAGGAAAAGACAGCATCTTATCACTGAGCAATGAGGACAAGGAACATCAACTAACAGGTTTTGTATGAGTGCATTGCTAATGCCTGTTGATTTCTGTGGACCTATTAACACAGGTAGTTTTGTTTTCCTTTATGCAAGCCCTCAAAAGAGCTGTAACAGACAGCACTCCACAGAAAGAATTCAATACAGTGCTCTCCAAGCAGATAAATTTTCTTTTGATCAAATTCTAGTATTGCTTCAGATGACTCTGGTCATCTGTGTGTAACATTTTTCAGGCACAAAAATAAAATAATTTTTTACTGTAACATTTCTTCCAAAAGAAGAAACTTGCAAAAGGCTTTCTCTCAGTTGAGCCCAGCTGCTGCAAAGCATCATATAGCTACAGTCTCTTCCAACAGCATATGAGCTGCATGACAGCAGTGTGCTTTGCCATTAGTAAGTGCAATGGCTTGTTGTTCTCAATGCATTTACAATTTTGCACAAAAGCAGAAAAAAACCTCCCCCAACAAAAACAAAAACCCCACACAGATTAGAGACAAAGCAGTCCTGTGTAACTCAAGGCCCTTTCAGCAAGGCAATAAAGCCAAGGCAGAGTTGTGAACTGGAGTCAAAAGGAAGTGTCCCATTGACATAATGAGCTTTGGAGCAGGTCTGGAGGGAAGAAGACAGGCAAAATGCATTCAGCCACCTAAGTGTTTTTATGTCCTCTGGACAAAATCAGTTAACGAGTATGTCGTGGTTTAAGAGTCTCGAGGCATTGTTTGCATCTACAAGAAATGGATGAGCAAACTGGGATTCCTTACAGTGCAATTTTATTCAGGAGAGATGCAAGAGTAAGTTTTGCACCAATCAAGCACTCGGGAACAAAGTGATGGCATTTAGAGGGGTGGGAATATTGCTCTCAGGATGCAGCAAATCCTATTCCAGGCACCTAAACCACTGCAATAACAGTGCTGGTCGAGTGTAAACGCATCTCCCCAGCTGAAGCACTTTCAAAAAAGCTGAAAGGTGAAGTTTACTTTAGTAGGCTTCTCACCAGATCACATACGGCCCATTCTTGAGCGGCCAGTGTAAAAACATACCACAGACAAACATGATACCATATTTTCTGATAATGATCTTACACCAGGGCCTATTCCAGATTAAATTCGTACTGTCAGCTGAGCTTGGTTTGCATGGAGGCAAGATCATGGCAGCACAGCCCCACTGAGAAGTCTTCCCAGCAAATATTCCCTTCTGGCTTCGGTCCAAGGAGCATAACTGCTTCTCCTGCAGCCTACACTCCCCAGTTATTCCTTTCATATACCCTCTCAGCTGTAAGCAAATCAACATGCCAATCCCTTGGGACACATGGCTTAGCTTATACTTAAGACTTGCCATTCTGCTTTGTGCTTTGGACATTGATTTCCATTGTCTCAGCTATCATGCAACAAAAGGGCATTTAATTGCTGTCTCATTTAGTCTGGGGGAGAAGAGGAGAACAACTTTTTCCAGCCCTGATTGATGGCAGCCATTAGCACCTCCTAGCACAATACTGACTTACTGGAAGCATGATTTACATGTGAAGTTCAATGCCACACAAGTGAATCAGATTTGCAGCTATGCTTACTTGAACAACTTCAGAGACAAAATCTTCACATGAAATGAATTTGCAGAGCTTACACTGACCACCCATTTAAAGAGAAAACTTCAAAGATAAAGGAGGTTTGTTGAAACTTCCTAGAAACAAAAGAAAGCTTAGCAGAGATCTCAGTTTTTGTTTCACTTGTCAAGTGTGCTACCATGTAGGTGCTTTAACGGTTGTAAAAGGAAAAAAAAAAGAAAAAACACCCAAGCAACATGATTTATACTTATTTACATGCATTTAACATAGGAAACATTTCATATCCACTAGGCATCAAAATTCCCAATTGCATAGGCAATGCTGAAGAATCCCGTACACTGTTTTCCCCTTCTCGTGTGAGCATTTCTATTTTCTTTGTGATGGAGGAAAGAAGAAAATTAATATCCACATTTAATATCCTCCATGTTCTGGAGAGCAATAAGCCACACGCCTTGGTGTTCAAGCCAAACTGCTGATAGTGGATTTTTTGTACTTGTCTCATTTTATTAAAAAGCAAAAGGATGCAAATCTCCCTTTCAAAAGAACACAGCTCAAGAAACAGCTAGATTAGTGAAGGCTTCTTGAAATAGCACCTTTAATCAGTCCTGTTTTGTGAAACTTGCAGTAATTTCAGTAAAATTTGATGTAGTTTGATGCAGCTTATCAAAACATTTAATAATTGCAAAATATAAGATCATGCACCTTTTGAACACCAGACTTTCCAGTCAGACATAGAAACAAGTTGAGGCACTAGGTATTATCAGACACACCTTTGTACATTTTTGGGAAGATTTACCATGGGAGATGCAGATTGAGAAAGGCTGACTTTCAGCAAGGCAATGAGGTACAGCCAAACACGCAAGCACGCACGTTGTCTCAGCTGTGAGAGCACTAACCCTGGCCAGGCAGAGGCTTTCTGAAACCCTGTTAGCTATACCCACAAAAAACCACTTCTGACTACTTTCAGAACATATGCTCTGTTATTCACATAATTGGTTTAAAATTCCACAGCAGAATTACTCTGCAATTACTTGCTTTCAGTGAGTCCACTTCTTACATTCGCATCCCCCACAGGACCCACCTTTGTTCCTCAGTGATACCCATCTTTCCTGATGTGCATTTCTAAAAAAGCTTAAATAGTGGCTATTTCTGTGTGATTTCCTGCTTTTTCCTACAGCTGAAAAAATCATGATTTTAGGCACATAAACAAGTGTGTGAAGGCAGAATGTACATTTTTGGTTTAGAACAGCTGTCTTCACTTTAATTCATTCTGCAGCACACATTCACTGAAATCTATATTTTGATTCTTCCTTTCCCCATTTTTTTTTAAGGGAAAATAAAACTTAAAATGCAGAAGCATCCAAAACAAACCAACAACAGCCCCCCCAAAAAAACCAAAACAAAAAACTACTAAAAAACCTAAACAAAACCTCTCCTGAACTGGCAGGTGGCCAGATACTAGTTAAACTCTAGAATACACTTGTTTCCTTAACTTGGCTCTTTATAAATTTTCTTTTCCCCTCCCACTGTTTCCCTTTTCTTTGGTGCCAGGCAGGAGACACGTGTTTCTCTTGCTGGAAAGGCTAAGTGCTATCTTCCGAAAAGTTCAGTCTATGGACAATTATTCCTGGTAACTGTGAGGAAGGCGGCAAACAGGATCCTAGTGTCTCTCCTTCCCCTCCAGGCTTGCACCAGGCTGGACCAGAGCTCCCAGCGACAGCGCCTCCAGGAAAGAGACCAGCACCAAGAAAGCTGCCGAAATGGATTAAAACCACTTTGCAGCTAAAGAACAGACCGAGAACCATGTTTGTGCAACCCCTTTATCAATCTCACTTCAGATCTCTTTGGCCACTTGAGAATAAAGAAGGTTTTACATGCTGGTTTCTGAGAAACCTGCCAAGCCAACACATGCTAATCAATGTGAACAGGCCCTGGAAAAGGAGTATATCAAACCTCTCCGATCATCCTCAGAGTCACAGTAAAACCTACACACCTTCAAGATTCAGGTCAGCTACACAGCTGCTCAGCATCCCCTGGGAGACTCAGAATGTAAGTGCAAAATTAGGGCAAGCACTAGCACAGCAGTAGGCTGCAGCATGTTGCTGGCAGAGGCACAAACCTGCTCCTCTACCCAGCACACCATCTATAAATAGGTTTATGAATACAGAACCTCTGCCAAGCTATTCTTCCTTTTTTTTTTCCCTTTGCTAATTTTTAATGCCTCTTGCAAGACTGACTTCTAGAAGTTTTATCTCCATTAATAGTAATAAACACTTATTAAATGCTCCAGCAATGTCTGAAAGTCTTGATAAATAGCAACAAATTTGTCTAGAAAATCAGAATATAATTTTGCATTTAGAAAACTCTACTGCATTAAAAAAGAAGGAAAAAGTGAGCTTACCTGAAACCAGAAAATTCACATGAAAAATCCGTGTGCACACCACAGCTTGGGAAACAAGAACCCACTTCTGGGACTTCAGGAGACAAGGCGGCGTCAGTGCTTACTCTCGTTCAGCTGCGCTCTTGGGGGTACCAGCTGAGCCCCAGAACTGAGCCCTGGGCTGTCCCCCTCACTCTTCGCACCTGGAACAGCAAGACAGGCCCTCAGCTCCCTCAGGCAGGAGTAATGCAACATTCCACACCCAAGGCACATCGAGGGATGCTTACACTGCCTGGCTGCTGGAGACTCAACACAGCCCAACAGAAGGGGAAACTCATTGCAGCTGCCATCATTGATAAGCATGGTTCTCTGCTCTTCTCTGCTGCAGGTGCCCTCTCAAGATACCTTGGGGACACGCAAAGCACTAGAAAGCTGTCTACAGAGCATCCTAACTCTCCCTTGGAGGGACCACTTTTCTAGAAGATAACAGTAGCCCCATAAAAAAACCTGCCAAAGCCCAGTCTATGGCAAGAACACTTTATGGTAAGAATTTTGTTTTGAGCTGCCAGTTTTTAAAAGTAGTCGTTTTTAAACCAACCAGGACTAATTTCAAATAGGGACATTAACCAAGGACTTAAATTACCTTGTACTTTCATCTGATATCATTCTCTTGTATCTCTGTTTTTCCCCTTCCCCTCTCAACCCTTACATATTTCACCATCCATTTTCAAGGATGGATGACTAAATGAAGCCCTTTATTAAGGCTCAATTTTCAAAAGCAATGTCACCTTCCAGTTTCCCTTTGCTTCAGAAATTAGCTTCTAGGGGCATATTCTTGAAAAGCCTACATCTATACTTATTTAAACTTTCTGGGGAATAATTGAGTATGGAAAGTAAGGTTTAGTCTGATTAAATTTTTATTTCCATCTAAAATAAAAGGAAATGCATAGTAAAGAACTAGGAAAGCTTGAGCCTCTCTCTTTTTTTTTTAACTTCTGAAAGATGAAGACAAAGGAGACATATTACAATAAATTTTTTTTTCCTTTTAGAATTCCCAAGAAACTTACCACCATATTCTTAAGCTTTGAGCTATGTAGAGTTGACTGCTAAATACTTCATATGTTCTGAGCTAGGTGATCTCACTGGCCCCAGTTTGAGCCATAGGACTACATGACCTCAGGTGGTCCCTTCCAAACCAAGTTATCCTATGATTTTTTCCAAAGGGAACAAAGACTAGTTTGTGCTTTTCAGTAACATAAGCCAACCTTTTCTTTCATGTTTGCCACCACTTTTACTGTATGCATCTTCTCCAACAAGGAATCTTTCCACAGTCAAAATCTATAGGCATTTTATATATGAAAACTCTTTAAAAAGTTATTTCAATCTCAAATTATCAGAAGTATCTTTTCACACATCACAAACTGAAAGGATTTAATGCATTTAGGTTAAAAAAATCCAGGTAAGAAAACTAAGGGAGTGTATCCTAAGTCCTCCACTAGATAACACTAAAAAGGAACTGGGGGTAAAAGACAGTGGCAGTATTTCCTATAGAAGAAACTCCAACTTTACAGTAATACATTTTCTACCTGTGATTCTGAAGGCAGGACACTACTTTTACACCAGCTCTCATGTCACACAGCTGTCAGATCTGCCTGCAGCGAAAGCAGTGGAATCCCTTGCACACTCCACACCTCTCCCTGCCAGCACCATCCTCCAGTAACACATCCCTGTGCCAAGGCACCAGGTCACACACAAGCCCACATCTCCTGTGGATCATCACACAGCCACTTTCCAGCCCTGAGCTCCAGCTGCCTCCATCATGCCCATACCTCAAACCTTTTAGCTGGCTGACAAGTTTACTCCACAGTAAAAAGATGACTTTTCAAAAAGATTCTTGGAAGATAAACATTCTGAGGCTGTGTTTTCTCCAAAAAAATTCTTAAGCATGTGTGTTTCTTGATTAAGACTAAACACAAAAAAACCATGTGCAATGCAACAAGATCTTTTTCTGTTTCACTGTGTACCTGCTCTCAGTGGAGAGGACTAGAGACATTATTTAATAGATAAGATATCCAGGGAATGAAGTACAGGAATTCCAGTCCTAAAATACCATAAAGACAAGATATTAAAATAAAAAATATACAGATTTTTCCCATCACTAAGGTGAAGGAATGCCACACAGGGTTGGAAATTTCTCCTTAAAACCAACCTAGCCTCATTCCTGGTGCTCTGACACTTCTGTCATTGCTGTCTTCTTCCTTCTCCCTTCTCCAAGAACTGCAGATGCCTTCTCTCTTAATCCCAGCAACACACTGATTCTATCACTATCAGATTCTATCACTGCTGCTGCTGCAAGGGAACACTGAGACAAGAAAAGGGTAATCCCCTCAGAAAACCACTCACATGGGTCTACCCAGCAAGTGGATACATATTATTTCTTCTCTCATTTTTCAAGAATCACAGGTACTTCTCTTTTCTAATAAAATTATTTCAAATAAATTAACACCATGACCACTTTTAAAGTTGAGCCTTAGCCTCAAACAGAGTCTAAAAGAGACTGTTGTCAGACATGAAGAGCTTTTTCTTCAGTATGCCCATAGTTTGCTTCAAAGCTCATTGTTTAAATAGGAACAGTTGAGATACAAAGTTAAATTTAAGGATCCTGGGAATAGCTGTGCATGACGGGCAGCCGGCAGGCAGATCTGCTGAAAGGATGCAGTTCTGCACATGAAGTCACAAGAGTGAGATTCCTAATTATATGCAGTAACCAAGGCATGGAAGAAAAACCAGTTCATCAGTTAGCATCCAGCAGCACAGTGAGGAAGCTTTGTTCTCTTCTCTGGAAAGAGGACAGTCGATAATGTTCATATCAAAGTCTCGATCCACAGCCCTCCAGGCCTAATTAGAAAATCATGAAGAGTACAAAATGGCACAGGACACAAAAAATGATCATTTTTCAAGTAAATTTAGTGGAGTGAGCACTCTTACATTTACAATCCATGCTCCCTCGTCCACCCTTTTTTCCTCGTTAATGATACAGAGTTGGCTGCAGATGCAACAAAACCTGTCAGCAACTGCAGGGTGTCCCAAAGCAAGTCTTGCCTATTATTCCAGCTGTATAGATGAAGGTCACTGACACTGCTAACACCTCTGACATTTTATAATCAATTGCCAACATTTACAGAGGAGAAAATACTGCTAGCTTTGAACACACTCAGAAAGAAAGAAATTCTTCTCAATTAATTTCAGGCTTGCTCTCTCTGAGCCAAAACATGAAACATGAGGCAACCTAACAAGTCAAATATTAGTGAGATTGTTTTCTGGCAGCCAATGGCATATTCTGTTTGTATATAAACAATTGCAGTTTATCCATCTCTTCAAAATAACTGCAGTATGAATCATCATAAGGACAGCATCACAGAAAACTGCCAAATATTTGTAGCTGAAGAAAAATAATAATTTAACTTGAAAAGCAGCTATGACTATCAGCATGTTGCTAACACCAAATACCTATTGGAGAAATCTAGTATTTTGTGGATTAGACTCTTGGAAGATGAAATGGGCTGACCTTTACCTATACCTTTGCTGCTGGCAAAGAATGATGAAGCTCTTGCTATACACTGCACATTCACCTCGTGCCTGCTTTTCAGAACAGGAACAGAGATTGCTGCCTTTTAAACTAGTTCTACGTTGATTTTTAGCCACCTGCAATATTCCACTGCTATAGCTGAGAATGGAGGGCTAAGGAAGAGATTTTCAAAAAATACTCTGTAAAGGGTCCACAAGTCCTGTCTGATTTATAAACTGTCAATGTGCTTGATGAGTCCAGCAGCTGGGAAGCCCTGGATTTGACATTACTGTCCTTATCCGATAGTTCAAAGCAATTGTTTTGAGTTAATACAGGGCCTCAGAGAACACAGGGATCTCTAACTTAAGACCTCTTAAAGACCTATGGTCAAAATTCTTGCTCCTGACAGTCCTTCTCAACCTCCAGCTCCTAATTCAAATGATCAGTCCACCCATGCTTTTCACAGGAGCTTGTTGCTGTATGTTATAATGTTTGCATCAAATACAGTTGCCAAAGGCACTCCAGTTTTCACTAATGGTTATCATTAGGAGAAAAAAAAAACAAAGCAGGTTGTACTTTTGTCCAAAGAGAACCATTTCCTGATGTTTAGCATATTCAGGATAACGGTCACAGGCAGCACCTTGGCTCAGCAGGCAAAAGTAGTAGGCGGTAAATGAGAGTGCTGGGGAGGGGACAGATCTCTTTCCAGCGGGGAGAGGGGGCAGTGTCTGCTAAAGGAGGCTCCCTGATGGCAGTAGATTTATGCATCCACTCTTGTCAGTCTAGGAGGAGGGAATCATTATGCAGGGCCAGCTGCAGGGGTGTGCACTGCTGTCGGGAAAAATTAGAAGCCTAGCAATGAACTATAAAGAAGGGAGAAATGACAGAGTGAATGAAAACTCCATGATAAACCCATTTAGGGTCTATTCTCCCTGGGATGAAAGATGAAGCATAATCTCTTTGGCATATAATGCCGGCAGAGACTCAAACAAATATGCCTAGGTACGCTCAGGCACATGGCCCAGAATGTGCAGTGACAGCGTCCACCCAAAGGACTGTAACTGCTCAGGGTATGGAGCAAGAGTCCTTCTCAGCACGTTTAGCCAAGTTCTGGGGAAGGATCATAGCACATTAAGATACTCTGGATCAGAAGAAATCTCATCTGCTGCCGAATGCCTTGTTTGTGTAAATACCTTGGAAAGAAAGCTCTTCCATTTGAACACCTCGGGGGAGTGTGGGGGGGTAGGGGTGGGCAGAGAGAAGAGACAACCAGACTATAAAACAGTGAAAAGCACCTAAACTAAGGCTCTGGTATTTCACTCTTGAGAAAATGATAACTTTCCAATTTCATGTGGCATTCCTTCCCCTAGGAGAATTTCTGTCTGGGTTGGGCAGGTCTGCATAACTTCTTGTCCTGTTTAAGGCACAGGTGGGTTTTTTCTCCTTTGTTAATACATTCAGAGATATGAAATATTCCAAATATTTATTCATTCTGCTTGGTTATTAAAAAAATGAGAATTTTTTCAGTCATACTAGTATCAGAAAACAAGGGAAGAGGGAAAGAGTAGGCAAGGAAAACAATGCTCTTTAATACACTCCCAAAAGCCCCTGGTTACAATTCAAGCCCCAAGCCCAAGAGGGGAAGTGTTTGGTAGCTTTTCCTTCTGCCTGTCCTGAGCACTGTTAAAGCCTAGGGGCTGGTGAAAGTCTTTCTGGAATGCTAATGCCTTGCTGAAAGACAGAACGTGCAAAATGGGAGCTGTTTGGAGAACACTTTCCTGGGGAAAAAAACTAGAGAGGGATACACTTCAGTATCTTAAGTTACACATAGGGACCCACAGTGTTAGGCATATTTTTACTAGGAACGGAAGAAATACATTTTGCTCAGCATGCTAACATTGTAAATTCTGCCACTGTATGTCCTTCAGTGTAAGCTCTTCGAGATACAGTTCGATGAGAAAGGTTTGTTCAATTAAGTGTGTGAGAATCAGGGAAAACAAAAACAAACCACAAGCAGTTCTACTGTAAAAGTCCTTCTTTCTACTACACATGCACATTCAGAAACATGGGTATTTATTCAATTCTCTGTAAAATACTTTGAATCCATCTGCCTTTTTTAAGGCAGCTCTTCTATAATATTCTTCCCGGTGGCATCATCTATCAAGTGTAAAAAAGATTTCTGCTACCAGGTGTCAGACTGAGACATCACTGACCACACTGTAACTACCTGGTGTGTTTTACAAGCATTTATACCTGCACCATGTAGGTCTAACAGTCTTAACAAACTGCAAACACTAAAAAATAAATTATAAAAAAGCACTCACAACCAATGTTGAGACATTGTTTCATTAACACCGTGAAGGTGTAAATGGGGCTACTGAAGAGAAGAACAGAGTCTTCTGATGAATTAAAGTAAATGGAAGATATCTACATGCATGAAGGCTCAAAAAACTTAATCCTGAAGGTCA
The DNA here is from genome assembly GCA_013397815.1 of Aleadryas rufinucha. Classification (NCBI taxonomy): domain Eukaryota; kingdom Metazoa; phylum Chordata; class Aves; order Passeriformes; genus Aleadryas; species Aleadryas rufinucha. The sequence continues at coordinate 111,114 of VZTH01008560.1, read as the reverse complement.
CTGTTTGATCAAAGCTTTGTGAGAAAACACTGAAATAAACCACAAGCTGTTACAGCGAGCAACAGAAATAAAACTGGCAAATTCCTAAACTAAAAAATGATATAATTGTCAAAGTGCAAACAGTACTTCTTACAGCTACATGGTTATGTTTCACTTTTTTTCCTAAGGAAAGTAAGGACAGGCAAATGTATAATTTTAATATCGGTTCAGGGAAAGCTTTCATAGTAAGATATCAAATATATTATGGGAAAGGGAAAAGGAACACAGTTATTTATCCGACTTGAAAACAGCACAGTGTCAAGTTAATTTAAAATTCAATTTCAGTTTAAAGCATTACAATGAAGAAAGAATCCTATGTATCATAGGTTGTAAATTGAAATCCTAGCAAGGTTTTTGTCTGCCAACTAGCTGTGTATCAGGTATAAAGCCAGATTACAGGTGCTTCTTTTAGGAGATTGGGCTGCAAGGCTCACATTCAGAGAAGTTTGTAATTTACTATTCCCAAAGGCATTTTATTTAAATTTTTTTTTTAGTCTGTTAGTAAATGGAAAACTGGCATTACAATAACCCAGAGGTAATTTCTGCAAGGTACAGTATGTGATGCAAAAGCACAGAGGGTCCTACCCTGTGGAAGTCATCAAGAAGGTGTACATTCAAATAAGCATATCTTTTACAAAAGCAAACATGCAAAAGCAGTTTGTCTGCAAAAACAGCTTTTATGGTGACATGAATTTAATAAATAAATAAAGAACCTTAGAGTTTTTTCCCCTTTCTAGAAAATATACCTGCTCAAAAATGTTTCATTTAAACTCCACACAAAACCTTGAACACAATGGTTGGAGGGAAGAGGGGGGATATTCCTCCCAGTTTTCTGAGCTGAGGGATAAATAAATCTGATAGAAAGCACATTTAATTCACTCCTAGACTCCAAACTGAATGAAAGTCTACTTGGATTTGGTACATATTATAAAAAAAGTGACTCAAGGGAAACAGCTAGACTTCCAGTTTTGGAAGGTTCCTGCAAAGTGCACTGGCCAGTCTGATCAGAAAGGCAAATTCTGCTCAGAAAGGCAGATTCTGCTCCTCAGCCATCAGCCACTAACAACTCCGCTGGCCAGCAGACAGGAACAGGGCAAGAAGGGCACGGGAAACCTGCACCAACAAAGAAAATGAATGTATATCCCTGACCTCCACTCCTCCAAAAGGAAGGAAAAGAAAAGCTGCCATCTACAGCAGCTGGGCTACTTTTATTTAGTCACGTAGGCCTTGAACCTCCTTGTACAAACACTGTGAAACCTCAAAACCTTGCTGAGGGAGCAGATGAACACTTTGGAAAGCTTTGATTTTGTCAAAGTGGAATTTAAGGTGTGTGCAAATTGGTACTCAGAAAAGGGTAATATTTGAGGACATGAATTTATCTCTACTGACATATCCACAGCTGAGAACCAGTATGAACAGCTTCCTCATGCTGATACATTTCACTTCTTTTTCAAATAGAAAGATGTGGGAAGCATTATTAGAAGTGATAGAAAAGTGTTTTCGTACTGCAGTAATGGCTTTTATCCTGTCTTTGAAAATGACAATTTTGGGTAAATTTATAATCTATACCCATTATATACAGTTACATTTTTCATAAAAAAGTAATTTCTAAAAATGCTGGAAGATTAACAAAAGCTAAGGAGGGAGGAATTTGATCCAGCTTGAGATGGCAAAAAGCCTTTTGCCCCTCATATTTTTTTCCTTAAACGCATCTGGGCCCCTTCCTGCTCCCACAGCAATACATGAGTCTGTGGTTATGCCCCTCTCCCTGCTCCCCTTCAATTCCCCACTTAAACTCTCACCATTTAAATGGCTCATTCACGTTTTTGCCTTACCATGCATTTTTGGACCTATAGCTCTGAGTTAGATTTCGAAAAACTTTTGCTGGCAGTTAATATGGAAACTACCACCACTGCACCAATATTTATACACATGGTATTACAAAAATATACCATTTGCTTTAATGTACTGCTCTTTCCCTGCTTCCTATGCTAGCAGAAAACACAAAGAGGTTTAGCAGTGATAAGGAATTGATGGATATCTTAACTATGCAGTGCCATAGTGAAAAGGCTTACGTCTGAATTATGCAGCGTCCCTTGCAGAGTGGCCAAAACAAGACTCAGTTTGCTTAAATTTCTGTGGAAACTAAGAATCACTGTTTAAAAAAAAGCCCAACACCAAAATAATCCAAATTTAAAACCAGGCTGCATCTTTTCTTAGGAAAACCAGGCCACAGCACAGGGATGTTGCACTCAAGAGGATACAATACTTGCTTTCTTTCCAAGCTGTCCCTGACACAGCATGTGACTCTACACTAATGCTACTTTTTAGTAAAACTTTTTTTGGTTGCCAGATGTTGCGCAACACAAAGAAGGAGAACTGGAAGCTGGAAATGCCAGCTGCTCCAAGGTATAATCCGCCTTGGACTAAAGCAGCCTGAGACTGGGATGTTCCTCACATGATGGAGGGAGCCTTCTGTGCAGGACTTGAGGCTTCAGATTTTTGCCAGTTTGATGGAGTTTGGGAATTCAAGTTTTACTGGACTCTGTAGCACTGTCTGATACAATTTGATTGCGATAGGGACAAAAATGTCTTGCAGAGGTGATCAGAGATGATTGAACACAGACAGTGTTTTCATAGGAAGGCTCTCAATACACCAAGGAGTGGGTAACTCCATCCCACTGCACATGTAAGAACAAACAGTGGTGCAGCAGAAGAGCAAAAGCAGCCTAAGACTTTACATTTAATTCTCAATCCTTTCATTTCTAAAAACTAAAAAGAGATTGTTTTAAAATATTTTAAATGTTTCAGTTCTGCCCCTTACATTTGGTTTGCACACCAAAGTGACAAAAAAAGCTTCAAATATTCCAGTATTATGCAAAAAAAGTTTAAAAGTTGTCTTCAAATTGGTAGTACTTCAGACAAAAAAGAAAAAAATACATATCAGAAAACCCAAATAAATAATCAAATTCTTTGGAGTTACTGTCTGTTCCACTAAGACATTTATACTAATTGGTGAGCCCCTTACTTAATCTTTTCACGTACAAATCATTTCTAAATGACTGAGATTTAGGATACACTATTTTAATACTGATGGTGTACCTAATGAGATCAGATTTTTAATGAGATTCTAGGCATTTATATTAGAGAAAGGCTTTGACAAAAAAATAGGAAGGTAGATGTACATCATTAAGAGTGAGCCTGTTCAGATCATTATAATCACATTTGCTATTCTCTTTTATATACCATTATGGGGTATAGGTGAAAATCACAAAAATATAATAATCCTTGATACTAAGATAAAACGCCTGCAGGTCCATTTATTTCTCATTCTCAGTATACACACAAAACTTTCAGTGAAGAGATGCTATGGAGGATAAACACATTCCACTTGTGATTAACTTAATCGGATCGAATATGGCCAGCAAAAACCTTAGCTTCCTAACTTGTTTATTGACCACTATCAGGAAAACAACATCCATGTCAGGACTGATATTCTAATTTTAGTATTATCCCTTTTTATTCTGTATCTTGCCTGTGAAATATATAATTATGAAAAGTAATTATGGTCATCTATGTATAGGTGTCAATCACTACTACTAAAATTCTGCTGCTTCATTTTTGTACAGAAGTATATCTAGAGCTACTGCAGGTTGCCAATAAGACTGCAGTGTGTTCATATGTTAGACTATACACAGCCTAAGCGAATGCTGAGGCACATCATCTTTTACTATTATAGCAATTTCAGGCTTGGGCTTATTTTCCTACAGAAATACAACCAATCAGTATTCAACTTTGAGCCGTACCAGAAACACTCCCTCAATAGATGCAAGTGCCTTGATCATTTGCACCACCTCTTTTAAAGTGGCTAACCTGAAAAAATTAAATAGATGAGTATGCTTTATTTCTGTACATTCCTGAGTTTATTGCAGCTTCTGTTTCTGTGCACTTCTGTCCTTCACTTGGGTCCAGTCCAAGCCATCCAGGCCTCCCAGGACAGGGAGGAATCCTTGACCCACATTTGGAGGATAAATTTGTGGTGGGCTTTGGGGTTTAGTGCAGGCAGCACAAGATCACCTGCACCGCTGCTCTCTCCAGGCTGACGACACTGAGGTCTCTGTATAAAGTACTGCTTGTTCAGAAAGACAACAATGTGAAGAGAAGCCTGGCCATGACAGGGAGTTAACAGATCTGCACAGCTCACAAGGAGTCATGTGCCTCCTGCATGAAAGCCCTGGAAGAATTTCTGTGCCTGCTCAGCCGAGTATTGAGACTGTGTCTGGGAGCTGTCATTTGCTGCAGTTTGAAGTGCTTTTACTGCAGTTTACATTAAGATAGGAAATATCTGTGGTTCCTCTCTAGGAAAAACTGTCTTCAGAACCTACAGAGGTATTTTATCACTTCACCTATTCAGCCTGGAGCACAAAGCCCAAGAAAGTTCAGAGAAAGAGATGCACACGCAGTCAGTCACCACCACAGTCCCTGATGATACTATGCATCTCCAAAGTACCTGCTGTTGTCCATATTGATTTGCCTGCTGAGGGAAGCCCTTTTCTACACCTGTAAAGCAACTGTTCCTGCAGAGACAATTGAAAAGTAAAAGTAGACAGAGTTCTATATGTTCCCAGCAGTCTTTCGAGTATTTTCCATCGATCTAGTCAATTGACTACCTATTCAACTTGCTATCTCTGTCTTAAACTTCTTATAAATCAGACACAAAGGATAAGAAGTTTTGATCCCACCAGAAAACGTAATTTGTGTCCAGAGCTTGTGTTGGTGCTAGTTACCATTAAATCCCACAACTATACTGCAAGTCAGTCTGAAGAGAAAGTGTCCTTCTATTGCCAGGTATTAGTCAGTTCACAAGTATTATGTCCTTAGGAGTAAGAAAACTAAGGTACAGTATCAGTACCAGGATACAAACATATTATGCCTACACATTGTTATTCCAGTCCAAACACTCTCACCTAATCTAGTGCTGAAATGTATTAGCTTCAGTTATGAGTACATACAACTGTAATGAATACTAATAAATAGATTCCAAATAATTAAAAAAGAGATTTTTTTTTTCTTTGACAGGGAATGATTAGAGGAGACTTACATGCAGATAGAATGGCCATTTCCTGATACAGAATCCATCACTGTCACTTAACATATGACTCTCTTGTAATGCTGTGTTATGAGACAGAAAGTCAAATAATCTCTTTTGCTTTGATGAAAGCATGAGGAAGTTGATTCAGATAAAAGCAGGGAGTAATCTGTTTAAACAGCTTAGGTCCAAAGTTGAAAATTAAACAAAATCAATAACAAATACAGGCCTGCTGAAGGAGAATCTGCCTTGAGCATGAAATAAAAAAAAGCATCATATGCTACTGCAAAAATATTTCATGTCAGAATATTCTATATGTGAGGTTTGTGAAGAGCCCCATTTGTTCAAATTTACATGTGTTTATTCATGTATAAATTAATATAAGACACACTATTTGCTAGTATTTACATAGTTTAAGAAGGTTTTGGCTAATCTAGAGGTAATAAAGAACACCAGGGTACATTGATATTTATTAGACAAACAAAGAAAGAAAAAAGTGAAAGCCCTCAATATGTTCCCACTATTTAGGCTCCAATCTTTGGTGATACATTTCTGGCACATATCTATTCAGGTCAGGTTTTTATCTGAGCTAGTGATGTGTTCAGAGGGAGCACAAAAATGCCTGCATCTTAGGTCACAAAATGATTTTTAAGGAACTGGCCACTCAAATCTTTGGGGAGAGGTATATAACAAGTCCTCTCTGCCTTTTTAGAGAAAAATCAAGAATGTGCAAGTTGTGTTTGCAAGGTAGGAGAGACAATTCCTTCTCACTCCATGCATGGAAGATTTAGCACAAATACTTACACAGAAGACAACAGAAATGTTGACAAAACAGCTTAAAATTGGATCTGAATTTGGATCACTATAACACATCCTTCCTATACCTCAATAGTCAAAGGTGTGTAAAGAGCTGCAAAGAGAGTAAATGTGTTGTCTTTAGCTGATAAATTCAAGTATTCATGAAAGAAATTAGAACCTCAAATCATCACTGCAGGCTTCTGAGAAAAGATATTAAATGTGCATGAACCTTTTCTACATGGACTACCTGCAAAAACCTCCCCATTAACCTGTCTGAGCTCTTCTGAAGGAGAAACAAACCCAAAACCCCCAAAGCACCTTTCAGTTTTCAAAATTATTTTTCCATATTAGTCAGAGAGAAAGACCAGTAACAGTTCATGCTACCTTAGTGAGAGCAGGCAAGTACTTACAAACATAACATCCAAATTTAAAGTGTGCCTGTGAACATCGTTTATTAAATTCTCTTAAAATGCAGAATTATTGTAATCATAACAAAAAAAAGCATGTAGCACAAATCATCAACTTTATAACTGACTTCCTTTTACCATCTGAGAGAAAATAGCTTTGCAGATTTTTGCTTCTCTTCTCAGCAGTCCAAAATAATGCTCCTCAAGGAATTGAACTAGTGAAAAGGCCAAATTTTTCCAGAAGTAAGACTGAGGATAACAACATATTAAGCTGGCCAAAATAAATAGTTTCAGATTCTGATTCATCAAGTAGAATACCGTGAATGGTATTTTTATCATTCTGTAGCAAAAAAAAAACAACCCAAAATCACATTCCTTGAACAATATCTTCCTAAATATTTAGAATGTTGATCTGCAGTCCTGTGAGCTGAGTAACTTTAGGTCTTGTGATTCCATTTGTCTCAGAACTCAAAGTCTTTGAACAAAACCCATGACACCCACCTGGCCAAGGGTTAAAGCAACCTTTAACAAGGAAGAAATCAGCCTTTGTGGTTCTTGGGATGGCTTCAGGCCCATAAAGAAACAATTGCATCGTGCCCTAATTACTCCAGCTGACTCAATGCACAAACTGGGATCCCTCTGAAAGCATTCTGGAACATTTAGTAATACAGAAAATTAAGGTATTGCATTATCTTCCCCAGACCTGACAGCAAGTTTTTTTGCAGAGCTCATTTAAAGTAGAACCACTACAAAGAGAGAGGATCAACAGGCATGACAAAATTATGCAGAGGACAGGACAAACGGAGAACAACTTTCAGCTATAACAATTGACTGCTATGTATGACTCTCAAAAATGGCAGCACTATATTCCTAGTGCTCTATTTTCCCCTGGAAATTAATCTAGTAAATTTTAGTGAAAAAAAAGGTTTGTTATTTACCCTCACTAGATAACACCACAGTTATCGTTACCTCCTTGTAAAAAGGAGCAACATCTGCAGCAGATGAACTATAAAGTTTCCCAGCTTTCCTATGAGGAACACTATTTTATTGTTCAATTTGGTTTCTCCATAATATGTATCTCCATCTTCCATAGTGAAGGTAAGTGGATAAGGAGTTTTGATCAAGCAGTTTAATATTGGGGAAAAGGAACTTGTATTTTATAGGGAATACATACATATAAGCACAGAAACATGCAATACAGGATTATAAGGAAAAGTTGCAGTTTCCTAGATTCATATGTATCTCTTTGTATGTATTTTTCCTGTGTGTGTACATTATAGATATGCTAGGAGTAGCAACACTAACTCTACAGGGTTGTATCTCTTTCTCACAGTGTATATATTCCTGGAATTCAATCACTTACAAGGACAAGCAAACATCTACAACACTGGTAGGTGGCAGCTCATCTTTCAGGCAAGGCATATATATTGCTGGCTAATTTAATGCTGAAATAAAATCATAAAGTCTATATGTTAATTCAATATAAAATGAGGTTGGGAAGCACTCAGGATAAAGTGACACACTGTAACATAAAACACTGTTTTTATTTCCACACCAGCCTGCAAAGTCAAGCAGCCAAGGAGCAGGGATGTGCTTTTAGCAGCCCTGGCTGGTGGGCTCCATTCCCTGCAGAGGGGGAAAGCTGCTGTCAGGGAGGGGCAAATGCTGCAGCTCACCCCACTGCATCTGCTTGAGTCTGGGAGTTGGAGCCTTACACAGGAGACCTGAATCAGGATTTTAGTAAAAAGCAAAGGCAAAAAGCACTGATGCACATTTCCAACCTCAACTGCTGGCTCTGCATCTGCAACAACATAATCCCTTCTCCCATTCCCAGACCACTGTCTGGGGGACTTGTCTATGTTTCAGCATTCATTGCAAAGTTTTCATTCCAGTTCTGTATACAAAGACCTTCCCACGATGTGCTTTCTTTCTTTACACTCTAAAAAGATATCCCATGTCTGCTTTGCTCCTTTCAAACCACCTTCTCCTCATCTGCAGTCCAACTCCACAGCAAGCTCTGGGCAAGCACACTGCGCTTACGCCTTAAAGATGTTCCTCCTGGGCAAGCATGTTTATTTATGGACTGCAGTTCAGTCCTGTAGCATGGAAGTAAACAAATGAACAACCCACTCCCTCCTTCAAAGACACGCGAAGACTGCAATTTAGTTCCTTGTCATGAGAACCCATCAGCAGTTAAACTATCCATCTTCATCACCGTAATTCAACAGCAGGGTTCTTTTTGTACAACAGCATGAAAATAAAGCCACTGGTAACTATTATTTTGATGTATCTGGCAGATAGAGCATAGCGTATCTATTCAGCCAGTGCACTGAACTCAGTACTCCTGTGGTCAGAAGCCCTTTGACTCGTCTCAACCTCTACCTTAGTTAAATTTCTCTTTCGGTTTCTCCATCATGACTGTGGGGCAGACAGCAAATGCGTTTGCTTCCCCAGGGAGGTATAGTGCACAGCTGCTCCTTAGTGACGTGCAGGAGAAAACTTGTGCTTCTATGTTTTTTCTCTGTTCATTCTCAGGCCAGACACACAGGTCATCCTATGTACAGGGGATTTTAAGTGGAGGTCATCAGCTTGTCTGATACACGTAATTAAATTTGTTTTACAAGCTTGTCTAGGCAGTAAGTAATTAAATATCACTTTTCAAACTGAGATTTTAATTGTCCTGAGTTGCCTGACAATAGCATTTTTCTCAATCTTGTTTCTTCCCAAGTAAATGTGAAATTTCAAAGGAGCTACCACTGATAATTCTACAAGAACTACAAAGCAACAAAAAGTGTTCAACTACCAATAGCTTTAAGACAATAATTATTAAGTATTCCTAATACAAGTTTCAAAAGTGTATCCAGATTTTCATCAGCTTGTTGGCAATGGAAATGTTAAAACACAAACACAGAGCATTCTGCCTTTGTTTTTATGATACCCACAATAAATCCTGATGCAGATCTGAACCACAGTTTTAAATTCAAAACCATGTTTTTCAGGTCAGAACTTCATCTAAATTACCATAAGAGTATCTGCAGATACTTTCTTAATTTGGAAAACTCATTAACTGTTTGGTTATGTAGAATTATGAAGCCTTAATTCCAAGTATTATTGTCAATTATTCGTACTATTTCACAATATATTAAGAAGCATCTTGAATTTTCAAAAACCTACAAACTCCCTGGAGGAGCCAGTACCACATAAACTTGCCAGATGTGGGATTATTTTCAGGATCTGAAATGCAGCATACAAACTATGGCAGGTATGTACCTGCCTCCACTGCAATGGCACTTACACAGACACAACCTTGCAAAGAGCAGTTAAAGGACATAACCATGTTTTCAAAGCTTTAAAATGCAGTCTATTTTTCTCTGCAGCTGTCTGTATTTCACCATAAATAGCAGACAATCCACATTAGGTTTTGGAGAAAAGAGCTTGCTTTTGTGCAGTCAGATACAGGAGTGAGATACAGATATGGCTTCCTACTGATAAACAGGGTTAGGGCTGTACTCTAAGCAAGTGGATTCTCCTACTCACTTGTACAACCGCCCCATGTTTCTGCCAAGCCATGGTAACTGTTCCCAAACTCCCTAAGTCAAAGGGGGAGGAGGAAAGAACTGCTCTCTGTGCAGTTACCCCACGTTAAATGGGGTAACATAAACAGGCATCCCATGTTACCCCATGTTAAATGGGGACATAAACAGGCATCTCCTTTTAGAGTCCCTTGGGGGAAGCATTAGAGTCATCCCTTCAAAACGCTTTGTGAAGATCATTTCTTGCCTTTGACCTGGAAAGCCGTTAGAAACAGGATTAGGATACAATGACAGGGAGTGGTTCTCACAGATTTACACCAGAAAACCCAGGCCAGGGCTAATTTGCAGAAGAAAAAGGTAGAGTTAGAGGGGCACCTTAGGATCTACCAGCAAGACAGAAAGTAACTGGAAGCTACATAATTACCTTGCTCCTTCCCAAAAATATCCACATTTCCTGAAAAATGCCACAGAATTAAAACATATACATGGGCAACAAGAGCATGTTTTATGTTGATAAAAAATGAAGATTTTTTATCAACAAACCCTCAGACACGAGGCTAAATAGCTGAGCAGTTGAACATGCAAAAAAGATGCAGAAGGATATAATCAAGTCCAAACACCATCTTGCACTATCAAAAACTACAAGGTCATCTGAAGTCAGATCTGCAGATAGCAGCTCCCCATACAGCTACAATCTGTGTCACGAGGTGAAAGTTAAAAAGACCTCATCAAAATCCTAGAATCCTAGACTGTTTTGGAAGGGGACCTTGAAGACCATCTAGTCCCAACCCACCTGCCATCGGCCGAGACACCTTCCACTAGACCAGGCTGCTCCAACCTGGCCTTGAACACTGCCAGAGATGGGGCATCCACAACTTCCCTGGGCATCCAGTTCCTGTGTCTTTCCACCCTCACAGTAAAGAACTTTTTCCTAATATCTAATCTAAACCTACTTTCCATCAATTTGAACACATTCCCCCTTGCCCTGTCACTGCACGCCCTTGTAAATAGCCTTGGCCCCATTTCTCCCGTAAGTTTGCTTCAGGTACCAGAAGGACACAATTAGGTCACCCTGAAGCCTTCTCTTTTCCAGGCTGAACAATCCTAACTCTCAGCATTACCTCACAGGAGAGGTGCTTCATCCCTCTGGTCAACTGAATCACAAACTGAACTTTTGAAAGAAAAACGGATGCTTAAATATGGAACAGGCACATGGAGTGTACAGTTTAGATGTTTGGTTTCAGGGGAGCTTGATTAATTGATTTATTTCAATCTTTTAAAAAATATCATTGAGTATGAGTCTATCCTTCAAAACTACAGTATTCTCAGAATGCCTCTTAAATATTTTGCATTTCCTTGTGAGATTGAATGATGATATATGACTTAACTCCCACATAGTGTGATGCAGGGAGATGGTATGTGTTTCCTTATTCTTTTCTGTCTAGTTTTGGATGTTTGACCACTTGTGTGCTGTCTTGCTCTTAGTCTCAGCATTTATGGCATCCTGACCTGGAGATGATATGCACAGAAGGGAACTGCTAAGCTGCAATTGCTTTAAGACTACACAGGGGAGGAAAAAAATCCCACCTTAAATAACCTATTAAAACCCTACCACAAACTCCTGGACCAGTAGCACCAATATCTCCCAAGCACTTGCCACCTATTTAACAGAGACAGTTTACTCAATACCAACTACTCAAACTACCTTCTGTTCTACAGTGGAGCTTAGCAATTGTGATAAGTGGTAGACTTAAAAACTCAAAAATTAAATTACCATAATACTTCAGAAAAAAGTGACAAATCTTCATGGACACTGTTGAACTGCAACAAGTGATTCCAATAGCTAGTGTATGTTTACTATGTAATTACTGTCTTTCTAAATCCCAAGGGAACAGTATGTGAAGTAAAGTGTTACGTAAAGTATTAATTCTGTTTAAAAAGTTTATCTGAATGCATACAGAGTTATGAGTCCTTAAAAGTTCTTACTTACATTTCTAATTTGTGTGTGTGACTCAACCAGCTTATAACACAATAAACCAAATCATTATGGATTGCTGACTAGAAAAAAAAGCAATCTGTTAAATTATTTTTATGATGACAATTTCAAGAATTTCTTTCATGGGGCATGCTACCAGTTGTGCAGGCTATGATCTGAATAAGAAACAGCATCAGTTGAGCTACTGATGCAACAACATTCATCTGCAATTCCACACATATGCACTCTGGGCTTCAAGTATTGAACAAGATATGTTTGAAGCTGAAACCCTGAAGATGGTTTAAGCTCACCATCAGCTTAAGTGATTTATTGATGATTATTAAGTATTTACTGTGATAAACATAAACACCCCCAGCAAGGTTTTCTACTTGCCAAACCACACACATGGTTTCTGCAGTTTCATATTTATAACTGCTTCTCTTTGAAGACTCTCTGAAATAGCCTGAGGTCTCAGGTAAAACTTTTGGAAACTTTTGAGAACCTACTTATCCTTCTGGTACTTTTCTGGACTTATAATGATAATTAAGAGATTTCTAAGCACTCTCAAAAAGAGAACAGCCATGGCACCTCTTCTCCCTCGCCAGTCGCTGGGGAGAAAAATGTATGGAATGTATTTAAATAATACAGTTGAACTTTTTAATGAGCAAAACCCACTCCATCATCTTGAATTACTTATTTGTAATGAGCAACTTGTTCAACACTGGCCAAAATAAAGCTTATCCACTTACACAGCAAGTTAAGAGAAAGGAAGCTGATTTTAATTCATTTAACAGAACCCCAAAGACAAGATTGTTCTGTTATGAACAAATGCTTCAAAGATTTTCTGCCAGTCCTGTTTCCTCTCCAGCTGGGAATAAAGTTTTCTTCCCTATTAATACAAGTCAATCATTCTCTGCCTCAAATTCATCTTTGAAGTTTCTAGTGATCTCAGTGTTCCTTTAATGAATACATATTTCTTTTTAGTATATAGGAATTCTTTCTTATTACAGGATATTTTAATTCATATTTGTTGGTTAAGGTTAGAAAAGTTGAACTGTAAGTTTCATATGACAAGTACTAAAAATACTGGGAATGATGGATGATACCTATACACACATAATGGTCAAGGGATGTTGTCCTGGTACTTTCAAGAAGACAGCCACGTTCTGCAGTTGCAAAATACCTATTTGTCTTGGAATTTGGATACTGTACACTGTGTTGTGAGGTGATGTGTGATATCTTCATCAAAATCCTCTGAAAGGTGGTAGCTGCAAAAAAAGTTGTCTGGCACTAGTAACAGAGAACAACAGCCAGCTATTCTACACAACAATCATTTTAACATCACAAATTAGAGCAACAAAGTGATTAATTTCCGTAAAGCTAAGCACTGAAGGCTTAGCAGTAATCTTGTCTCTGGAATTCAATTTTAACATGAGAACATACTGGCACATAGAAGAGTGTCAGTATTTTGGTTTCTACTACAAAGGTGGTAACAGAGATACCTCTTGTCATAAACAACCAGTTTGATTACAGTTTAATGCAGCAGACCGTCCTCACTGTGTCTAGCCTCATCACCCCGAGTCCTTACACACTCTCTCCAAACTCTCCTCTGCGAAGAGCAAGTTTGCCATATTTTAAGCTGATATTAGTCTTCAAGTATAAATAATACATGGAGATGAGCTAAAATGTCTCATTGATTAAAATTCTACACTGTGAGCTTGTCACATTTCAATGTGCAAATTGCTTCTGTCTGGCCTGCATTCAGAAGTCAGTCATCTAAATATATATACACACTTGCTTGATTTTAAGTTTAGCATCACAGCTGAACCACAGATTAGAATCAGAAGAGATTTTTCTCTACAATGAATTTTTAAGTAATGATGTATCTGGTCAACTGATTACCTAATGAGATGACTGTATTACATGATGTGGCTGCCTTCACACAGCTGTGAAGAGCTCAGCCAAGTCTTGGGTTGAAAGCTACACCTCAGGTTTCTACCATGGCTTGCAGCACTCTAACTATAGCTGCAGTCCTCAGAGAGCCCAGGAAATCAGCAAAATGGAAAGGCCGTGGATACCAAATTTGCATAGTAATAGCTTTTTACATGTTTACAAGCAATTCTTAAACACCAAATGCATCTAGGTAGTTTCCTTGGAAGCAAACACAAAAGTAATCTCTAGTAAAAGCAAGGATTAATAATTTGTCCTCGCATATTTATGATTAGTACTGCAGAGACTGTACATAAAGTGCAAAGGTGGTCAGGGAATAATGCTGTGTGTCACCCTGCCACATGCTCAAAATGTTTGGATTTCAAAGTCATACAAACAATGTTCAAAGACTGAAATGTTCCCCTTGAGAGCAGTGGTCAGACTTGCATAGGCACCTTTAGAGAAAAGGGATTTGAGAGAATCCATACATTTGTCCTGGCAGGGTAACTCATTTCTTGAAACCACCTCAGAAGGAGAAATTATTTCAAAGTGACTTCTGCTGTTTGAAAGCAATATGTCCATAAAAGCTCTTCTTTTAGGAGTTTGTTTTTATTTGCAAGGCAGGTAACCAGATTATTTTCTACAGTCAGAAAGTATCCAATGAACTCAATAATCCAGCATATTGAGCCAAAAGCTCAACAGAAAAAATACAGTCCTGCCTTGACCAGAATCATATTTAAATATACTGTTGTGTGAAGAAGAACATTCTCTCAGGAAGGTACACTATTGAAACATGATGACGGAAGTAACAGACACCAGCAAAAGAAATGAGAGGAAAAAAATGCACATGAACCACTGCCATGCTTTCTGCCAAGAGCAGAGGAAAAGGAATGCAGAAACATTCATTTCTCATGAGAGTATTTTTCAGTTTACTAGTGCTAGGACCAAGTCTTTTCTTCCTTAACCTGTTATAAGTTAGGAGCAACTGATACTATCTTTAACTGGTGAACATGAGGCAAAGATTGGCAAGGCCTCCATGCTTACCTCATAAAAATAAAATACCACTACACAATCACACAGCAATAGCAAAGAACTACAAGATGCAATTCTTCTAAGAATTAAGGTTAGTAAAATAAAATTATTCTTGAAGTATTATTTTCTATGGCTCAACCTTTAAAAAATGCATACTTTTGCTTTTTAAATTTTACTTCATGCTGCCAGCTGACAGTTTTAAAGAAAATATGGCACCTGCAGAGACATCTTTCCAAATGATAACTTTAAAAAACATTTATTTGACTTGTTAAAATATTTGTTATTTAGTTATCATTACATGCTTATATAATGGAGGGAGGAGAAGCTACTCAAAACAGAATACGTTGCACTAGATCTGTTTATGAAAAAATCTAAAATATATAATTCTTGTAGCCCAAAAACACATAAGCACAGAAATCCATAAACAAGCAAACAAACAAACAAACAGAGAAAGGGCAGATAAATGTCTGCTGGTAATTTCAGATTATACATGACACATTCTGGCATGTGCATCATGTTGATATGCACAATAATTTCATGTTTATCCATTTAGCTGTGTGCAGTGGGTGACGGTGCAGAAAGCAAGAACCATTTCAGAGAGGCAAATTGCATGGAAATAAAGTCTTTTTCAATTGCCCAACATTTTCTGAGGATCAAGGCCATGCACTCTGACAGACAGCTATAAGGAAGGTAGGATTGATCTGTAGCAGTGCACACATGCTGCATTGACCCAGGTTATTAAGATAATGACAGAGTAGCTATTTCAATATTTTTTATGAATGAATAACCTGAATTTTCCACACTAGTCGAAAATACTAAGGGGAAAATTGTAAGTAACCTCACAGTAAACTGACAAACTATATAGCTATAAAGGGGTTTTGGCAGGCAGTTGTCACCTCCGTAACTTTGTCTTCATTGCCAGCCATCAAGACACAAATCAAAGATACCTAAAAAACATTAAAGTAATTTGCAGAAGATGAGTGTTTGCCTCTGTCGGAGTTCTTAGGAATGACTTGAATCCATCATACTTTACAGGAAATGGCAAATGTTGAAAAAAGGTAATAATATGATTTTTATTTGTAGATCTTTCTTACATGTTGCACAATTTCTGCTAAGACTAAACAAGACTTTGTTTCATGAAAGCTATATACTTATACCTCTTCAAAACACCAAATGGTATCTAGTCTGCAAAATTATCACAGTTTGTTCCCAGGGATCAGATCCCACAGAAGGAAAAAAACCTTAATGACTGACAGCAATGCATGCAGAATTCTAGTGACACTAGTCCTTTAACAGCAACACATTCCTCTAGTTTTCTAGAAGCTTCAAAACCTGTCTGACCTGAATTTGTTTTATGGACCTGAAAGAAGAGCCTTCCCCTCCCTCCACTTCTGTGAATAAGCAGAAGAATACCTTTAATAATACAAGTATTTTAAAACCTGCTTTACATGTGATGAAAGGTTAACAGCACTAGAAAGCCCAGTTTTGAAACAGGGCTTGAAACAGGCAACACAGCATACTATAACAAAAGGAAAGAAAAACAAAGTCCTGGACGTCTTCCTTCAAAATAAAAGAAAGTACTGCAAAGGCTGTTTCAAGAGGTGAGCTAAAACATGCCCTTGCCCTTTCTAAAGTTGTGAAGTCCATGGCAGTGTGGCCAGACATGCACATGTGCATTTGCCTCCAGAGGCAATTGCATCTGCTATAGGTTACAATTTCCCATAAGCAGCATGCTCTCTGTTGATGTGAATATATCATCTATATAATTTTGGTGAAGTTGCTAGTGAGATACCACAAACACCAGTCTCCTAGCCCTAACATAATGTAGTATGGGAATACGAGTCCAAGCAGTTCATGCCTGGTGGCAGATGCCACCCTATACTGACAATCCTACCCGTCTGCTGGAGGTTGCAATCTCTGGAAAAGGATGGCCAGCATATTTCAGGATAAGTTAACATACCAGGCTGTGAACTGCAATGAGGGGGAAGTCGACTTTCATTTCCTTCAACCATCCCTGCTAGAGAAACACAGCTGACAGCTGGAACAGTAACTTCTTAAATCAATTCAGCGTGAAATTCCAGAGCATTTCTCTTGGTGCCCTCTAAAACTAGACGGCTTTAATCACTAGCTGGCTGAATTACTGTAAGTAGATAGGCAAGGTGGCATGCTTGGTGTTCCCTCTTGTTATCTCTTTATACAACTGCGTCTGCAGGATACCAAGTATTCATTAACTCCTGCCGTAGTTAGCCAACAAATGCTTCCTGCTGCTTGCAAGGGGCTGGCTAGCTCTTTAATCTTTGCTAGAAAAGAAGGATGATTAACAAAACACCCTGTAAATACGCACAATTCAAGCCTATTTTTTATTGCCAGGTGAAGACTAGAAGTCCAGTCTAATTGTTTGGCAGCACATGGCTAACACTGTCTCAGAATTTAGCATCTTTCCCATAAAATACCTGGAAAGGTTTTCAGGCATTCAGATTGAGCTGCTGTACAATGTTAGAATAATATGTAACCCTACTGCAGTCAGAAGAACTGTCTCTGCAGACTATTTTTCAGCACAGGAGGTTCTGCCAAAGAAACAAATTATCAAATCCCCAAAGTGATACACTTGCATTTTTTCTTCTCCCATAGAGATACAGCAGACTTACATTTTCCCTGAAATAATTTTTCAAAGTTTTGAAGACTTCAAGTAACCAAATGAGGTAAAAGAATGTTTTTTAAAATCCGTTTTACTGCGAGATATGGGCATTTACACCAGTCAGTGACTTGCGGAAGCTGTTACTGCGAGATACAGAATTACTGAGCTGAAGAGTAATACTTGCCACAGCTCTGGCTTTAACATTTGAGGGTGAGGGATCACCTGTGCTGACAGTGGCTACACTCAGCATGACTAGCAAATAGCTTCTCTAGCATCCATTCATTTTTACAGGTTATAAGACAAATGCTTTTATGAGCACTGGGATAAATTAAATTTGTTTTCTAAACCGATTTGTCCTCTTGTGCTTGACTGTCTCTTTCAACAGAATTGCATAAAAGTAAAGAATATTCCTCAAAGAACCCACAGTGAAAAACAAATGAGAGAGGCACAAAGAGATTAGTGTGGTCTCTCTACAGGATGGGTTTCACTGAATTTGCATCTTGGTGGATACCCAAGAAGGAATGCTTTGTGCACAGATCTGAGATAGCTGACCCAGATGCCACACCACCAGGCAGGGGGACCTTCTCCATTCCTTAGCCTGCACTGTGCAGTCCCAGATCCTCCTTGCAGCTGACCTTCAGGAACAAACTGATTTGACTCACTAATCTAGCAGAAATCTTGTTTTCTTGGGTTTGGTGTGGTTTGGCTATGTAATAGCTGAGCTGGCTCACTGAGCAGACAGACAATCTGCAGAGGCGATAAAGGGAAGAATGGGGACAGCACCACCTCTTTGGGCAGCAGGAGTCAGTAAGAGAAGGTGGCTGAAAGGATGCCAGAACTAACTTGGAGATCACCAAGCTTCCCTGACCAAGCAAAAAAAGGTCTATTAAAACACATATTACAGTAACCGAGGAAAACATATAATGTCCTTTTTAACTGCACCACCCAAATCAGGAAAACCTCAGTGGTTCAGCAGAGGTTGATCATTCTCCTTTCAATTCTCTCTCATCTTCATCTTCCTGGCACAACCAAAGAGGGTGTAGAGCACAGACTGCTCTGTGCACTGCAAAATGTCTTCCCCATCCCTCAGCACTGACAAACAAGCAGAAAGTCAGAGGGATGGGCTCTCCAGACATCTTCCAGGAATGTTTTCCTCTCAGACAGGCCAGTCTCAGGGCCAACAAACCCGTGGCAAATATGAAGCCAGTTTTTGACTGGATTCTGCTGAATAATCTGTCTAGGGAGAATGCGCAGGGCCATGCTATAGGAGCGGCTTGGAGGTAGGAGCCGTACAAAAGCCCAGATGTGGTGAACAGCTGTAGGATCCGGCTCACTTGCAGCTTACGATTTTGTTTCCAACTTAAGCTGGATGGAAACCAAGTCATTTGTCAGCAAAATGTAAACCACTGTCTCGCCACATTTGTGGGCACACAAATAGCCACACTTCCCGTGCCTTCCTCCAAAGTGTTGCACAGGGCTTTTTAACCTATGCAGGGCCAAATAAGTCTTCCCCCCTTTTCTCTCTTCTCCCCACCAGCTTTGCAAGAGCTAACGTGGGAGGACTGGCTCAAACCTGAAACCCTGGGGGAAGGGCTGCACTTCCAGTGCGCAGTTGGACCGTGTCAGTTTGGGTAATGCCATCTCCTGTGCTAAAAGGATCCTATCAACCCACCATGCTGAGGGCTTTTAAAATGTTCCCCAAAACCTTCTCAAAGGGCTTTTTGGAACACAAAAAGACCTAAAGAATCATCCTACACGTTGTTCTAGATTACTGCTTTCTTTTGTCAGTCTGAATTAGACCCAAAAGTTATTTATTTATTTATTTTCCAAATTGTTATGGGGATAGAAGCCTTCTGTCATCCAGACTTTTAAAATTAGAGGTACCATGGATAAATTAAACAGGTATGAAGTTCTAAAAGCAATTTTTTTATAAAGCAGGTATTGATAGATTAAAACTTAATAGGTCTTTTCAAGACATTGCATTTCATAATCAAAACCTCCTTAGAACTTTCATTTTAAAATGAAATCACTGATCCAACAAACCACAACAGCCACAAATTGGGTCTGGAAATAAATACTTATGCATAAAAATCTACTTATTAATATTCTGATGAGGCTGAGACATGTATTTGAATGAAGAAAAGGCACTCCACAAATTAAAAAAACACCCAGTAACAACAGAAAAAACTTTCATGTGAGAATATTCAAGTGGCTTAAAAAGTCATCTCAAAGGTGGACATTAATGGCAAAAGTGACTTATCAAAATTGGATAACTTGTTTCTTTTTGGCACTAATGTTGGGAAAAAATTAGAAAAAAAAAGATTCCAGTAAAGGTATCACGATACCCTGTAGGGAAAACACACACAAAACAAAAAAGCAACCCTACAGTTTTTTTATACTCTTGAAATGGAGATCTTGACAGCAGCAAACCTGTTAATAGGATGCCTGGAGACAATAAAGCAAGAAATATTTTCTCACTCTTGTCAGGACCAGCCTTTTTAAACACTACTTATGAAAAGTCAAGCTTGGCTACCCAGTAGGGTTCTCCTCTCAGGATCCCTCCAGCCCAGCACAGCCCCCTTTGCTGGAGAGCTACACCACATCCTCCTGTCCCAATGAGACTGTGGTAAAACATTGTGCCGCAGGAAATCCTCAGGAATTAACTTCCTTTCCTTCTTCTACAAGATGCCCTGGGCTGTTATGCACTTCAGCCTTCCCACTTGAATTAGCAGGTTTTGGATCTGCAGCAGTGGCTGGAAGTAGCACCGTAGCAAACCAGCAGCCACAGTCCAGAGGGAGGTGCTGGCCCCGACCCCACGGTCTCTCCCAGAGAAGTGCAGCACCATGGGGCACTCGGCACCCACCTGAGGGGGCTGTGGGAGGAAGAGAGTAGAGGGCAAACAGGAGATAAGCAGGATCTTCATGGTCTTGCAAAAGCAAGACCCCAAGCTGCACAATGTGAAGAAGGAGGGACGTTGGGAGGCTAAGTTGTGTGGTGGACATAGACTCCCAAGCAGCTGGCAGTGTGAGACTTCTGGGGCAGGACAGAGACTCTTTCTCTGCCCTCAGGTCTGAATGGACAGGACTGGCTCTGTGACATAACAGCCTGGGATGAGGAGCAAACTCCATGAAGTGGGGTTTCAAGGCCCACAAAGCCTTAATGAAGTATGAACACCATAAAGACAGGCTGGATAACAGCAGCTGGAGATTCCCCTCTCTAGGGCTCAAAGGCATACGTCTACTGATGCAAGATGATGTCATGGGAGATGGTGTATTTGTGGGGTGCCAAATTTGGGATGATGAAAAATTGAAGCTCACTATCCTACAGCTACAACTATCACCCCTTTTTGCTCATCCATGTAGGCAGTGGTGATATTGCCATGCTAGACCTGGAATACATGAAGAATCACTATGGAGCTCTATGGGCAAAGGCTGGAGTCCAGGCAATGCTCTCCTTGATCCTAAATGCAAAAGGGAAAAGCCCACATAGGAGTGCATAATTCCTGCTAATACATGTCTGGCTGCATGACTGACATCTCAGGCAGAGATGAGGCTTTTATGACCATGGAACTCTCTTGAGCAATAGAGACTATGAAAGAGATCCACCTAAGAAAACAGAACAATGCAGAATTGCTGCCCTTTACATGAAAGGAACACTCAAATGTGTGGAGCTCATTTATGGGATGGGCGATAGCCTGGGTGAATGCTTGTGGGTTGGCATTAAAAGAGAGACCAAAAAGGGTGGCTCTGAGAGGGGAGGTTATTGCAGACCACACAGTGAAGAAGTTCACGAAGTCTTCTGTAAACAACTCTAGGAAGTCTCCAGATCACAGACTCTAGTTCTCAAGGGAGACTTCAACCTCTCTGAACTCAAAGAGAGAAGGGCAGCCCAAAGCAGATTTCTGGAAGGTGGCAGGGACAATTTCTTAACACAAATGCTAGATGGACCACAAGGGATGACACTCTCATAGTGGTTCTAAAGGATATTGTGGTATGTGTTAGTGAGATGAATTAGTATCCAGTAATATGCTTATCTAAGAAAATTATCCAATACATATACTCATATGGTTAGATCCACACTACATTTCACATACACACGACTAGCTTCTTGCCTTCAAATAACTTCCATGTGTGTTCCAGAAATGTGGTTTAAATCATATGCACAGATACAAATAGAGAGGAAGAGATTCTTAAACTAATTGTAAAATCCAGGCATTTTCTTTTTAAAAAAGCTGCCACCTCATCTTCCAATTATCTATTTCAAGGCAAACAAATCAGACTATGTCACATAGCAAAAGGAAAACCTCTATTCAATATTAAGCCATGTAACTTCAGTATGGAATACAATTAGCAAAACTATCCCCTCTTCAAAGGCTTGAAAAGAGGCATTAGTGCAAGTGTTACTTTAAAACAAGAGCAGCAAACAAACTACATCTTCTGTAACATATTGAGCCCTCATTGTTAGAAAACACAGCTGTTAAGCATTACCTGAAGTAATTTAGCTATGGAACTCAAGTAGCTTAAATTAGCCAAGTCCTCAAATAGACTTGCACACTCTCTAATCATGACACTGAGTATCAGAGGGGTTCTCAGGGTTGGTAATCTACGTAATTTCCCACTTGTAGTCAAGACTCAGACCTTATTTGAAGTAGTTTTTATTATTATTGGCATTTCTTTAAAAGAACACCTTTCTGCCAAGAGGTATAAGAAACTCTAGCTAATGTTTTCATATGTTAAGCCAAATAACACATGTTCATTGGACAGCAGCTGCCTCTCTTTTGAGGTATCTTCACAAACTGGAGTGACTTGCCTCTGGAGAACAAGGCATGAAACAAATCCAAAACACACAACCATGTGCAGTGTCAGCAGTTAGCTGGTGGGAACAGCACGGACCCTGCAATGGGAGCCTTGTAAAGCGACTGTTGAGGCAGTGCACCTGCAAACAGCTGTGCCATACTGCCAGAAACCATCCACTACACTCTCTGCAGGCCTGCTACCTCTTGCTTTTAAGCAGTTCCTAAGAGAAGCCAGCATGTTATCAGGAGATTTAATTTCACTACAGGGGTGTCCAGGTTTGCATTAGAAACTTTGATGGTGTCAGAAGGCAACAAGAGATTGCATGGTCCAGACAGACAATTCTGGGACAGACAAGGCTGTTTCTCACTCTGCTTTCTCAATACAAATCTCAAATACTGGAATTCCATGGATATTGTTAAATACACGTCAGACTGAATGACATAAATTCCACTACCTAAAACTCCATCCAAAAGCAAGCCACTGGATGACAGTGGGTCTCATTTCAGACAGTTTTTTGTAGAGGCCAAACCTGTGCTGATCTCAAGGACTATACATTACTTTGACAGAAAATGAAGGTCTAGAGAAAACAACAAAATTCAACCCTCTGAATTATTTCTCCAAAATTAAGGGATTTATTGGCTGACCATAATGCAAGAGATGAAATAGATCTGAGAATGGTCAGAAGAATATACCAGAACTGAATTAATTATGGATTTACTTGGGAGAGAAAGAAAATACTTGAAGAGCTCATTTTCACATTAAGCTAACTGGTAGATGTGTGTATTGAAATGAGGAGGCATTTTTCTCCTGATGGGAGAGTCAGTCAAAGTCCCACCACATTCTTGGTAAATACCACCACAAATCAAGGAAGGAACAAGCCTGCAGTTTCACTTGTTCAATGTGTTTTTTTTGTTGTTGTTGCTGAGTCTGAAGGCAGGCTCCAAGGAAAATGAAGACTTAAATGAAAAATTTTTTTCAAAATAGACAGACACCTTTGAAAGCAAGAGAGGCAAATTACAGCTAGGGCCCACAAGGAAACTCAGCTCCTTCAGCGCTAAAGGGAACAATGCATCTTTGTGCAATGGAAACAGACCTCGTCAGTTTGCTTTGGAGGAAAGCACAGTTACCTCTTACACCATGGCACTGAGAGGACAGGCAGCAGATCTTTACAGCCTGACTCCATAGAAGGGATCCTCTGAACACAGTGCAGACTGGAGGCATTTTCAGTCCTTCCTCCTCTTCTACAGGGATTAGCTCTGACACCTTCCACACCTCTGGTAGAAGTGACCACTCTTGCCACGGAAGTGCTTTTTGTAGTACTTCACAGATGCTAGAGCAAAAGCATACAGACAGCTCAACAGACACAGATGAGGCTGAAGATTCACAGCAAGGTCCTGGCAGCACTCTCTGCTTACACTGCTGATGTGTCCTTTCTCCACAGCCCATTGTCAGCTGTGCTGCACGGAAGCAACTCAACTCACAGGAAGGCTGCCAAAAAACAGGAGGAAAAAAGCCCAGGCTGGATCAGTTCTGTGAAAAACTATTAAAAGAGTACAAAGGAAGGATATGTGTCTGTATGGTTTTGTTGCACATACACAGACAAACAGACACAGGACAAAAATTCTGTCCTACAAAAAAGCAGTTTGAGTTGGTGGTGAACTTCACAGAGGAGAAGTTAGAAAAGCTGAAAATTCTCCCTCTGGTTTGGCTGATGAAGGATACAGAAAGCTGTCAAATTACTCCTTCTGCAAGTACTACCACATAGTGGCCTTCCAGTTCACAATACTTCATGAATCACAGAATCTTTAAGGTTGGGAAGAACCTCTAAGATCACCGAGTGCAACCATTAACCCAGCACCACCACGTCCACCACTAAACCATATAGGCAAGTGCAACATCTATATGCCTTTTGAATACTTCCAGGGATGGTGATCTCCCTGGGCAGTCTGTTGCAATAACAGATCACACTTTCAGTGAATAAATTATACCTAATATCCAATCTAAACCTTCTCTGGTGCAATTTGAGGTCATTTCCTCTCCTCCTGGCTCTTATTACCTGGCAGAAGAGACTGACAATCCAATGAATTACCTCCTCTTCTGAATCCATATTCATGCATGCCTGTACCATGCTGGAATAGCGCTCTAGTCTAACCAGACTATAAGACCAACAAATCCTTTTACACCATTACCCTGACTTAATTCCCTGTTGATGACTGCATTTGTTGTATCTTGAAGTTCTCCAGAAAGCACCAGTTGGATGTTTTGTGGATCAACTTCTCACAGTACCAACTTTGTTTTCAGGCACAACCACATGCTTGCTGTACTCCATCCACCAAGGTCTAAACTGAGGTGAGCTCAGTGTTCATGTTCTCTAAAATAATCTGTTCTCTGAACATTCACAGAGCAAATTGTGGCCACCAGCTGTGACAAATCCTCTTGGATCCCCTGACCACATACCAGATCTAAAAATGCACACAACACCACAACCCTCAGTTTGAAGTACACACTTCCTTGACTGTGTTCTTACCCAACTTCTTCAACCACAGACCAGGAGAAAAGATTTGCCATGATGCAAGTCACAGGCTCTAGTCACAACTTGTAGCCAGACACCATCTCCTGGCTTCAGTTCCACCAGTTGGAGCAGTGACTGCCTTCAGCACAGTGCTTGTCCAGACTCCTGTGGACATTACCAACCTTCAAAGCTTCCAGAAGAGCCATTGGGATGATGCTCCCTCCCTTGCCTGTATCTGCCAAACCCAGCCAGGTGTGTGAAGACCTATTATTTAAACTGTTCAAACTATCCCTGCTAATTCTGACCAGCTGACAGAGTTGTCAGAAGAGGAGCTGTGATCTGCCCAACAGCTCTTGATGTCAGCACGTGTCTTCGCAGAATGAGAGAAGAGTAAAAGCAAAACTGGATGTTCACCTCCATGACCAAAGGGGAGCACCTCTGACCATCAGCCAGTGAATGCTGGCAGCACAACATGTTATATCTTCAAGCAGTAATAGAAGGGAACAACAGCAAAATCAATGAACTGAAATGCAGGAAAGATTTGAATTGCTTGGGTGCTCAGACAGAGCAACTGAGGCATGACACCTCCCCTAGGGCAGCATGAGGAGATTCTGGAAGGACTTAAGCTTATACCAGTTTCCCCAGGTAGACCACAAATGCATGGGTGGTTGTGGAACCTACCCTTTCTTATTGGAAGGGTTGTGGGGGTAAAACAGTGTGGGGAAGGCACAAGGTAAAGAAAAAATAAAATTTATTAATTGGAAAAAGTAGAAGCTGAATAGGCCGGTATACAAGTAATCTTGTCATAAACAACTTTCCCCCAAAATCCCCCAGTCTGCTTCTGGGCCAATCCTTTTCTCTCTTCAAATACTTATATTTCTTAAAGCAATGCCCCCAGCCCCCTATAAGAGGAAAAACCGCTGGTGTCACAAAACATATAAGTAGCGGAGTGGTGAAGAAGTGATTAAAAACAGAACAAGCGTATGTACTGGGAGAGAAAGTGCTCACTGCTTACAGCCTGGAGAAGGTCATAGGGGACAGTGGCACATAACCAAAGAAATGATAAATGGATTTGGCATCTGCATTAACTTCTTCTTGGTAAAATCCCATGAAGACTTTTGCTGGCTTTTATTACCATGTGTGCACAAATCCAAAACACACATGCTGTATTGATTTAATCCACAACTACAGTGCTTTTGCTCAGTTCTAAGGCCTCATTGCTTCCTCTTTTTTCCTGCAGAAGTAAAAACCTTCTCCCTTTCCTGCAAGCAAAACTCTTCATGAAAAATAATTCTGTTTATCCAGAAATGCTTCTCAGCTCACTTGGTGAGCAGAAAGCAGTAAGTTCTGTGAAGGATTTAGACTGAGTGAGAGACTTTTGGTGACAGAGCACTGCACTGCTTAGGCTCGTTTCTCACACACCATCTCAACGGTCAGTCCACACAGCATGATGAGTATGTGCAGGCCTCCTCTGCTTCCCTACTCTGTGGTTTCAGTTTCTAAATGGATGAGTATAACTATAAATGTATAATGGGTTTGAAAAATAATCTTATCCCGGGCAAACGGAAAACCAAAATCATCAACTTTGGAAAATGAAGGGTTCTGCTAAAAATAACTGTGGTATTTCTGGTTTTGCCAAAACCAGTATTTTCAAATAAGTTGGGGACTAATGCATCTCAGTGGCCACTTCCTGAGCCTGAAGACAGATAGCAACAGTCTCCGGCTCCTTACAATCAAAAACCAGCAGAATGAAATTACTAAGTGCAGACAATTTAACTGCTCCATGATAAGCTTACCAATGGCACTAACAAAACAGGCAAGAATCACACCAAATATAGACTGTTCTTTGGAAGACCCATAAAGAACAGCTGAGAAATGGAAGAGGAGGAGACTGGAGAGGCAGGAGGACTGGAAAAGACTGAAGAGGGGAACAGAGTAGCAGAGATTTTCTTTTCCGAAGCCTCAGGGGCAGTACTAGAGAGATGGGGAACTTCAAGCTCCTTAACCATTATGAGATTATAGCAACAGAAAAAGTAATAGCTTTCCCCTCTGAGCACTTGGAATAAGAGGGAATAATAAAACTTTTAGGCATCTACTAGCAAGGCAAAATTCACAGTGAATAGGCAGCATTTAGCCCTTAGACATGGGCCAGGAATGATGGCACAGCATTACCTCCGCAAACATCTGCCTCCTGAGAGAGTCGATAGTGCGCCACCCAGCTTCCTCAGAGGCAGGAAAATTGCTGCTTTCCTCCTTCTTGTCTGTTTTTTATTTCACTCTAGAGTTTTATTAAACTCAGAAACTGCCAAAACCCCAAGAACTTTCAAAATGAAACTCAGAAGCTTAAGGAAAACAAAGGAAAGGTTTGGTCTCCACAGCACAACTGCTATGCAAAAGTGCATTTTAGGTATTTTTTAAAAAATTAGTAGCTTCAGAAGGGTGTTAAAAATGAAACCGCATAGCTTGATAATTGAAGTATGACAGTTTGACTGTTAATGCAACAGAAAAAAATTGCTTCCTCAAAGCATTGTTCCATGGGTCACATGAAAAGAAAGAGCAAAGACTGTTTTTTTAAGTAGTATTTGGTAGCAAATGTTAAAAGAAGTCAAATACCTCATTATCTTATTTGAAGAGAGGAACAGCTGGTATGTTTTAGTGAAGATAAACATCCAGAGTCTATCCCTGCTGCTTGAGAGTTCATCTTCTTTTCTTCATAGGCTTTTCTGAAATTAGCCAATGCCTTACTTGGCAGCAGAAGAGGAAGCTACTGCTAAGCATCAAGTAATTAATACTTAAGTTCCAAGAAAGGTAATATTAGATATGCTTCTCTATATATTTTTGTGAATTACATATGCATGGAAAGGATAGGAATTGTGATGAAACTGTTCTGTTAGGGGAAGGGAAGGGAGCAAGATTCCTCTATTTTAGGGCTTTTTTCAGAAAAATGTTAAACAACACAAATAAAAAAAAAAAGCCCTGCTAGTAAGATGAGCTGTCACACCTTCTGGAGAAGTGTATAAATGAGCATTTTAAAACAGAAGACTTTGGAGACACAGATTGTGTTTTCCACATCAACTGCAAGTTTTCCTTTTGTAATTCATACTGTAGTTTGAAAATGCCAATTGAAGGGTTATGCAAGCTTCTGCTGTGAAACAAAAACTGGAAGGTACTTCCACATTTCTCTCTAAATTAAGATGAAGCAAAGAGATGAAAAACATTCTAATTAATGGAATTTTTAAAAAGCCTTCTTTTCAATGAAATTATTGTACAGCTTCCTTCTGTGATCAGCTTTATATTCTTGATTGAATATCTCAGCTTGTTTTACCCTACTAATCAAAACCACACCCACAAAGGTCCCCCATGCTGATGCACTAATCTTTCAGATGCCAGTCTTCAGTGCCCATATAAAAGTTGTTAGCATGAGCAGTTCCTATGCACTACATGGCTCGTGGCTTTTGAAGAATGAATGAATCTCACTCATTCATGGTGTTCCCCTTGGAGGTTATACATGCCTCTGTTACAGGAATGCTAGAATATACTCCATGCTTTACTCTAATGTCCACCCCAAGTAGCCAGTAGTAGGGACCCCAGCGGTAAAGGTCCTCCTTTACCCTGTCATGCCACAAGCCAGGAACTCATACATCTGCACACCAAGAGCCAAGCAGAGTCCCTGCCTGCCTTGTTTCCCTTGTTCTTTATACCATCTCTCCTTCTTTCTGCAGAAGGCTGTCACAGTTTGGTTCACATCCATGCTCTGTGGCTCCTGCTGGAAAGCACAGGGCCCAATGAAGAGTGTAATGCAACTGGTAGTGTGAGCAGCTGCTTCCTACCACATGCCTGCCAGCAGACATAGGTGAGGAAGCCAAGAATGTGTGTGTGTAGAGGCACATATGTTACCATTCTCCTTCCTATTGTCCTCCCTGGCCAGCTAGGTCAGAAGTCAGCAGCAGGGGTGCCAGCAGGGTTTGAATGGGGTACAGCAGGATTGAGGGCTTGGGGCCAAGGGATCTGCAAGAGGCAGCATTTCCTGGCTCCCATGGGGTTCACTCAGAGACAAGGCATGATGGCCTCCAACAGCATGATGTCTCTTCAGGGGACAAGATTTCTCAACTCTTGAGTTTACAGGCATAGCCTTTATGGGTCAGCCTTCCATTTGAGAAAGCAAAACCTGGCATAGCCCTCTGAAGAGACTGCCAACCTACAGCTGCTAATTTATGAATCACTAAGTCATAAATGCAGAGCTTTGAGGAGGTCTCTGTCAGAAAAGCAGCACAGTCTCTTTCTGACAAGCAGAAGCAGTACAGCAGGGAGTTAGAGGGGTTATGAGACACACCCCACTCCCTGGTCTCCAGCGCTCATATGTGTGGGTTTAATTTTTTTTTTCTACAATGATTCAGAGGCACCACTCAGCTGCCTGCCCTGCTAGACTTAGGACTTCTGTAGCACCTCATGAATATCAATCCTCTCCCACCCTATTCACCTTCATCAAATGAACATCAAAGACTCTCCTGAAGTGTTTGGGAGGGAAAGTTAACATTTACTGTATATTAAATGTGAACTGGATACACCTCAGTTCACCTTTGCTTTTACGTACAGGTCAGAAGGTTGAATCATACTGGGACAGGACCGACCTACTCAGGTTTTGCTTAAGTTATTGAGGTTGCCTAGCTATTCCTTTCAAGCCAGACTCTTAAAGAGTCTGGCACACAAGGCTGCAGGGGAGCCTCAATGTTTCCGAAAATCTCATTAGGCATCTAGCTGTAATCTGAACCCATAGCCTTAGCATACAAGTATTTGACCTTTCATTACTAGAGCCATGTTCTACAGAGGAGATGCTATTGTGAGAGCTCTGACCTGTCTCCTGTGAACATTCTCAAATAGCTACATTACACATCCTGAGGTGCTGAGAAACTCCTGCACAGCAAGGAAGAGAGGACAACAAAAGATTTAAAGAGGGCTCATTTCAGCTTCTAGTACCTGGGATTAGACGTGCAGTTGTTCAAAAATTCAAAAACTTCCTGAAGCTTAGACCCCTTTATTCAGAATTAACTGTATGTCTCTGTACACAACTGAGGCATCTTCTGCGTAGCCAGTCCCTCTGCCAGCAGCTGACTAAGCCTCAAGGATGGAGGGAAAGAAGACAGAAAGAAGCAGGCTGGATTTTTGCCTTGTCTGCCAGACTTCTCCCTAAGATTGAAAACTTGACTTGCAAGGAATCAGTTTCCTTGCAAGAGCATTATTAAGGCAGAGTACAGCAAATGCTAGTCCTCAGCCCTGCAGCAGCAGCTTCTGCTAGGGCAGATGTAGGGATCATAAAACCAAGGGAGGGAAAAAAGTAAATAAAAATCTTGATTCCTTACATTCTTGATTCCTACAAGGATGTGTAAGAGTACAACAGGATACTGAACAGCATATTTGTATTTTTCATGCTAAAGGCAAATAAATCACCCTAGACACTGACTCTTTAAACATTCAAGACAGATTATAAGCACAACTCGCTCATCACTAGCACCACCCCCCCAACTTTTACCAGTCAGTTTATTTGAAACCTGCAAGCTAGATGTGAGCCTTCTGCACAGAGAGGTCTAGTATGCCAAGTTGCAACCCAAAGTGACTCTTACTACCAGACTATAAACCCCAGAAAATAGGGCTAAGAGTTCACTATGAAGCTGGTGACAGACTCCTAATTATAGTGGTGCTATCAAGCATGATAAAGGCTGGTTGGTTTTATTATGGTCTCATCCAAAGACTTGTTGGATGCTGGATTAGCTCATCTTTTCACTCCTGTTGAACTGCCATATGTTTCTTTTTCTCCATTATGTAGCATTTGGCAGGAGTTATTTGTCAGTATTTAGAAAAAGAAAACATGTCTGCAGAAACTTCATTTCCAGTTCTTTCCATACAAAGTTTCTTGTTTTACTTGATAAAGCCTTAGAAATTGCATTTTCACGTCTAAAGCAAAACTGGATAAGAAAAAGTTACTATTAAAACATGAAATATACAGTCTTAAACTGTCCTGCTCACAATACTGCAGTATAACATTTCAGTATACTTTAAAGAAACAGATACCTCCATAAAAAGCTGTCTCTTTCTCCCTCCCCTTCCACATCAATTCTGCCCGATTTCATATCCACTTCATATATCTGCAAGTAAATCAGAGCAAAATGCAGCATTTTACTAACAGATTTGATTATTTATTCATCACTACTGTCTACCAGCATTGTTGCAAAGATCCAAGTTACACAGAACAAGTCACAGGAATAAAAACAATATTAATGCAAGGGCTTTTAAAAAAGCCTCTTGTTTGGCAGCTGTAAACCCACTGAATGTCACAAGCTTAGCCAATACACCATAGGAGAAAGGATTTGATTGCTTCTAACTCCAGATATCAGAGAGCTGGGAAGAACTAAGCAGCACCTGTATGGAGACAAATCTGGAAACCAGAACAGTACCTTTGCTGGACAGAAAAGAGAACTCCAACAGTCATTTCTTGACTTCATAGACTCTGGAGAAAAACTGAAGCAATGGCAGGGCTTCACAGAGGTAGCCAGAGCAGAGGGAGATTATTTCAGCTGTGCATCAAAACACGCTCAGAAGAGGTGGGGCAGGTGGCACCTTCAACTTCAAATATGGAGCAGAATTCAGGAACAGATGAGGATTTTACTGCCCCATGTGATTTGAATCAGATACACTTAGGGCATCACTTCCCACTGTCCTTCCTCTCCTCCCTCAGCTTCCTCTTCAGTGAGAGCACTTCTGCTACGGCAAACAATGTATTCTTCTGTAGGCATCTCCTGTGAGTGACATACTCTCCCAACAAATGTCATGGGCTCATCTCCAGATGGAAAGAAATACAGTTTATTTCAGAGGAAAAAAAAAGAAATGGCCTTGAAAGGCCACAAAAAGTGACCTAGGGGCAAGGTAATGAGAACTAATAGAGCACTTATGAGAAAAGGAAGGTCACCTGTCACAGTTGCTATTCAGCTCTGCTAAGTGGTTTTATTGATGGGTCATTAAAGGATTCTCATCCACCTTCAGCCTAAAAGATGTTTTATAAAACAGGCAATCAGAAAAAAAAAACCCCAAACAAAATCGCCTTAGGTTTAAAATGTCTTAGCCTGATATCATTATGCACTGAGAAGTGCATAATGAAGGCATGAGTTTTAATTAAATTTTATTTTTAAATTTAAGAGCAGTCTTCCTGCATGCCTTCCTTCCATGCCTCATCACCAACTGAAAGTTCATGTCTTTGGATAGCTGAATGCCACCATAATCCAGTTTGCCCAAAAATAAGTAGTATAATTGATTTAATGATTCTCTGAGCCCTTTGGTGTAGGCTCTCAGCTGTCCTACCTTTTGCAGGTGTAGATATGTAGAAGACAAAGATTAATGCTTGTGTGCCAACCCAGAGATGCTGAGCCTGCCAATTTTAGGAACTCTGCAAAACAAGCCATGAGATGCTCCCACAATTTTGATGTAAGTAGGCCAATAGAAAACTGAACGAATAAGGCAATTTTGATGGCTAGGCCATAGCTACTACTAAGCAGTAGACTGGCAGCATAGTTAAAAGCAGACGGATTTCTTTGCTTTCCCTTCTTTTTCCCCTTCAGACACTGGCAGTGAGTGCTGTAGGGAGGGATTGAAATTTCACCAGCACCTGCAGTAACATGCAGGCATGAGTAGCACCCAGCTTCAACAGTGTCTTTATACAATACCAAAGAATAATTAAACAGCCACATTTTACTGGTGAAAAACCTACAGTGAACAAGAGCAAAAGTAATTTCAGTGTTGATTGCCTGTAGTGTTCTATGATAAATAATCTGATTTCTGCCATTATATCCAGAAAAAAAAAAGATAAGCTATTGACAAACACTACTAATAAATTTGATTTTTGGCTTGCATTTTGTAGCTTTACAGATGACAGTTTCCAGGAATGTATTAAGCTAACTGCTACCGTGAACAGTGTATAGGTCCCTACACATCTATTAGGTATAGGGACCTCTACGTGTATTACACACACCTTAAAGCTCCCAAATGCACTCAAAAATTGTCTTGCAGACACTATTGCATCCTGCTCCACTTAATCTTTCATGTCCCTCCTCTGTATGGCCTGGGCTCAGCCAAGAGCCATAGGGAAGATGGGCACCGCATGTCTCAGGTGTCCGCATATAGACCCAGAGTCCTAGGGCTGGGTGGGAACCACTTTCCCCTCAGTGAAAACCAGACTTGCACAGCCCACAGGCATCACCTCTATGGGCAAATTTGCTGGTATGAATTAAAGAACTGCTAGCTGGTGTTAACTGACATGTTTTGAGAACTTGCACGTCAACCTGTTTTGGTCAATATTCACAGAAAAAGCACAAGCATCTCTGACAGCAACTCCCCTCTGTTGCCAAATCCTCCTCTGAGCTGTTAAAAGAAAAGGTCACCTAAATTTAACAGGACTAACAAGGTATTTTCTCAGTCCTCTTTCTTGGAAACAGCTGAGTTGCTCTGGCTAAATGCTGTTTTTTCTTTTTAAACAATAACAGAATATTCAGCAAGAGGCAGACACCGAGTTAAAGAAATCTCAGTGCAAGCTGTTAAAATTTGGCAAACTTGTAAGCGGCTGAAAATAGAGTCTTATAATGGGAAGTGTCAAACAACCTTGATAATAGGCGGCATTACCAGTCTGCTCTGTAGTTCAAAATTATGTTTTATTACAGTGTTAAATATGTCTAAGTTCCGTTTACCAGTTCCACCATTGCCAGCCCAAGAGCAGCTGCTGGCTGATGGCAAATTAACAAGTTGTAGTTTTCCTGGTGTAGACAAGAGGGTAGTTGTTTCTGGCTTTCAGCAGTTGGAGCAGGTTCATCTCAGCGGTTTTTATAGAGCTGAGCATGTCGGCATATGGCCATTAACACACTTCTCAGGTGGCTCCCTCCAGTAATAAGGTGGCCTGAACATATGAGAAGTAAGATCAAGTCAGGTTTTTCCAGAAGCTGATGTAAATGTAGTCAGCAGGTGATCTTGAAGAAAGTACTACAAAGTACACACATTCCAGAGTTTTTGCTATTTTGGAAAACAAATTAAAACCCAAGTCGACACTCAGGAAGCCAAGGGCCTTTACTGCATCACAGGATGAGATTTATATGGTCAAGTTCAGAAAGGGGTCCGGGGACCTTTCTTCTGCGACAAAGTAAAAAGTGGTCTGCTTCTGTATTTCCTTCAGGAGAACCAACGCCCATTACAGAGCCAAACCCTGAAGACCATCAATCTTTTTCCTGCACAAGATGAGCCACATGAGTCCCCAGCCTAAAAGACTGTCACTTTTTAAAAATTCAGAAGTTTTAACATTCTCCAAGGAGCTCTCAGATAAATCATGCAAAAAAGGTCCTTTTTTAAGGTGCCAGAATCGCATGAACCTTTCACCACCCAGGACCAGTCAGTCTGTAAGAAAGGCCGCCAGTTCTAAGATAGTCTAAAATTAAAACTACAGCTCACATTGTTCCTATGGAATAAAAAAATGAGGGGATGGACACAGCACCTTTCCCAAGCTGCATGCTCTGAGGAAGCCAGATTTTGGCCATCACAACATCCCTGGAAGCAAACCACTACCTTGGGAGTGCCAGGGAGCAGCTGCCCAGCGCCAGCAGTACAGAGGATAATGCTTCACACAACGATAGATCAGGAGACCATGAACGATAAGTAGTTGCCTGTCAGCACTGGGCTGGGCACCCACTGGCATCTCTCCTGGACAAGTCACAGCAGGGAGCTGAGGCAGTTGGTGGCACAGCATCACAGTGACACAAACATGGCCATATCCCCCTCTTGTCCCCCAGTTAACTCCCTCAGCCACTTTCACACTTTGTTCTTCCCTCCACAAATCAAATGGCCCCTCTTAGGGGCCAAGGTAGAGGCATGGTGCTGATTTGGGGCTGTGACACACAAGATCCCAGAGGAACCAGGGCCAGACCACATCATTCAACCTTCCATTTCTACGTTTCCAAAGTGAGATTAGCAGTCCTCACTGGCACAGAGTTACAACGATACATTTTTGAGTCTTCAAAGCATCCACATATAACAGCAAAGGATCCAGAGAAAGATTTTGCTAGCAGTGTATAAAAGCAAAAAGAATGGATTCAAATCAATCATGCTGCTCAGCACCACAGTTCAGTCAACCATGCCTTTCACCCTGGTGATCTCAGAGGATGCATCCCTGGCTAGTGGGACAGAAACCACGACAAACACAGGCAGGTGCTGCCCCAAAAGTGGTGAGCATTGGTTTCATCACGTTGGCACACAGGGCCAGGGGCCAGTTTCCAACTACTGGTAGTGCCAGCTCCTTTTTTACCTGGTACATGCACGAGTTGAAATGCAAAGCAGGCACTGGATGTTTTTCAGAGAGATTAAATAATCTTTTGACCTTGAGAACAGAGGGCAGCATCTTCAGAGGCTGCATGTGCATCTTTTTCTGATGATCAAGTCCCTTTGAGGTATCTTAGAGAGGACATGCTCAAAACACCTCAAGTCTCTGGATATCTGGCTAATCTAGACTCCAGAAGTCTTGTCTGTGTTCAGCAAAAATATGATTCGTTTCTTCAACATCTCTTACAGCCTCTCAGCTTTGATCAACATTTCTCTCATCTCAGGAGCAAAACTCTACTTCTCTGATTCTTTCCATATGTCTTCCAAAAGCAGAATCCTCTGCTAACCAATTCCTGTACCACTGGTCCCAAAGGACCAGCTCAACATCTCTGTGGCTTCAGAGCCACCTTTTGCAGGACTCCTGTTGCCCATGAACAAAGTAGAGTCTGAAAAGCATCAAAGCATCCAGAACAGCTGAGCTTTTAATTCCGAGACCACCAGAGCCAAGGTGTGAAGCTGCTGAACTCTAAAATGATCCAATATGGAAGAGCGAGGAGAATGGGAGAAAAAAGCTGTATTTTCATAGGAGGTAATGGGGATAATGAAATAGATCCAACATAGGCTAAAAACCAAGACTCTCTTTCCCGCAAGAAGGAAGCAGTAGAAAATAATTTTTACAAATTGTATCACCATGATAATAGGACAGAGACTCACTGGACTCTATCTTCTCAGGGACAGAGATGCAGCAGGCTGGATTTCTCTTTTAAATTCCAGGTAACTCTTCCATGCACAGTGACTGATGGCTACCATTTAGTTCTGAAATTCTCACTTCTACCCTTCAGAAAACAATCTTATTAGAAAAATAGCCTTATGAGGCAAAGAAGCAAAGAATTGCAGTCCTTCTAAAGAAAGGCTCTAACAAGTATCAAATGCTGTGACTGAAGGAGTAGCTATACACTAAGTCTTTTTAAGCAGCAAACACGGCTTAAGGAATTCCCATGTATGCCTCTGTATGCTTCTACCTCAGCTGTGCCCATTCTTGTACTACACATTGTTAACTGATACCTGAGGCAACATGGATTTAAAAAAAAATAGACAAAAGTAAAAAGCTGTTTATATTTTAAAGTAAAATAATAAATCTACTTATTTCAGTTGTCTCTGGCAAGCACTGAGAGCAACAGAAGAAGGAGACATCCTCCTTAGGATGACCAGTAAAAAGGCACTTAAGGGAAAGCTTAAGATACTCAAGATATCTCAAGACCACAAAGAGATGTGAAGTTTGGAACATGACTGGAACCTGGTACACCTGTGTCCTAGTTCTGCCTGTCTGCCTATAGCACTGGTGTGGATATGGCAGAGCAGTCATTTACAGAAATATCCTGCAGTGATTCAATATGGAAATATTCCCGGCAACTATGCCAGTTCAAGCTAAAAATAAAATATAACTGTTAGTCATTTGATCCCTGTCCAAAAGCCTGGACAACTCATTGCAGGAAGTTTCTCTGTGAAGAAAGGACAACAGTAATAATACCCAATAGCTCTTGAAGCTATGTCTGCTGAGATGGTATTTCTTTCTTAAATAAGTTTCTCTCCTATAAAGGGATTTGTAATATGTATATACATACCTCAGCCTCATGATATTGATAAGGATGTTTCCTTGCAAACTACTGATTACTTCAAAGGAGTGGTGTCATCAGTGGAGAAGCAACTTGTTCAGGCAGGAAGGTGTAAGAGAAAATGACTGTTCTGCATTCAAGGAGGAGAAATACATACTCTGTCCCAGTTCTCTCACTAAAGAAGTACACTGCAAATTGAGAGAGCTCTTACTTATACGACAAAAATATGCGTGTTGCCATAGAGTGCTTTCTATTTGAAATGCAGGAAAATTTGGGGGTCAAAGTGGGAGAGAGAGGGATATATTTCAATCCTCTGGCTATTTTAGGGAAGGACCCAGCTATAGTTCTGTTAAGAAACTGAAGACACTGAACAAGGGAGTGAAATAAAGTGCTGCAGCAAAAGCTTGATGGAGCATACCAAGAAATTTAGGCTGTTTTTCTGCCTGAGAAGAGAAATGAGCAGAGGTAGCACAAGCAGCAGAAGCTGCTATGTTTCCTCCAGGGTGGGGAGAGCACAGCCACCTCCCAGCTTCCTCCTCCCTCCCCAAACCACAAACTCCTTTCCCAGCCTGCAATCTCTCTTACCACTGCTATGGCAAGGGCACGTCTTTCTCTCTCCTCTCTTTGCCTTAGCTCCAGGTTGCCAAACAGGTTAAAAAAACCAAAAAAGAGCTGAACATGCCCACAGAAGGACATGGGGGTCAGGGAGATTCTGTGTCATGCTAACAGACCACAAGTGTTTTGTGCAAGAACCACCTTTCTTATATTGCTGGGAAAATTATTAACTTTTTTTGAAAATATGGATGGATGGGTACCTATTTTCCTCAGATAACATTCTACTGTGTTTCTTTTCTCTCCAGCATACACATCATTAAATAAAACAATCACTCATTAGCAGTGCAAGAACATTAAATCAAATAAAATGGGAAGCAGAACAGCAAAGTTAATATGCAAGAGCAAAATATTACAGAGCCAACTGAATTAGCGCCACTACTCAGCTTTCTTTATGTCTAGCTGAAATCTGTTTCAAGATTGAAAGCATTCAACAAGACTAAGTAATGCTAAGAGCAGGAGGAAAGAGTTTCAAAGAACTTGCTTCATAAATATCCCTTAATATTGTAGGATATTACCCTCAAATTAAGTTGAAGCAAGCCATATCTGTAAGATTAGACTATGGTTGAATTGCAGGTACTAATAGCAATAACAAGCAAATCATGCCACCCTGACTGCGACTAGGTCACCGTTATATTCTCATCAGACACCCTTCAGAAAAATAAAGAAGCAAATGTTCCCTTAAACTGCCATTAGCACAGCATGGGCTGCTGGGTATATCTAGCTCAGGTGCCCCAACCTCGGCAGTGGTTTTCCACCCACTGCCTTCTGCTGGAAAACCTGAGGCTTTCAGGCACACCAAAATGGAGACTCAGGCACCCTCTCCACCTGCCACAGCAGTATTTCACTCGAGTTTTGAAGTCAGCAGGTACCATTTTCTGAGAAAGTCATAGAAGACATTATACTGCATTTTTTAAAGTTAAAATGTTGAGCTGTCAGCCTGAATAATTTGCTCCCACAAGTTTATAAACATGAGCCAAGAAGCTACTGAGGTTGAAGACTTGTTAAATACTACGTTATAAGAATGTTTTAGAGAACAAAACATGAAGTGTTTTAGCAATATTTAGGGACTGAAAATAAGTTCACTGTAGAAACTGCAGACCATTTAAGACATTGATCTTGAGCAACAGAACCTAAATGTTCATAGAAAATTAAGAACATACAAAATTAAGATACAGAATCTGCAGGAAAATAGTCAGTATAGCTCTAGGAAAATCAGACCTATAATCCTACTCAGAAAATGTCCCCAGTCTGACAAATTTAGTTAAAGAAGGCACATGATGTTTTTCGGCAAACTAAGCATCTTATAACTAAGCTCTTATAACTAAACAGTTCTATTTAAAAACAGATGCCACACAAGTTAACAAAGCAGACTAAATAGCTCATGATTCTCAATGATTATCATTCAGTCTTTGGTATACCAGTTCCCCTAGTCTTTATAAGAAACAAAACCTGAAGCAAAAGTCTTCCAGGAATGTGGAAGTCCTAGTTAAGAAAGATAGTGCTGGTATAAATTCATCATTCCATCAATTTTCATGCGATCTGAACAAAAGGACAAGTCAAGTTCAAAGATCTGACGATGTGGATCACGAGGTACAATAAACTCAATTGAACAGCAGCATTATTACTGTAACCAAACAAGATCGCACAGAAAGCAGACTCAAAATTTAGTTCACAGTGTTGGAATGTAATTTGGAAGACATTAATGTAAAAGATCATTAGGGTCACAGTTGTTTACCTGCTAGCACAATCACTCCAGGGAAGTGGAGAGAGAGAGCAAACGTGATACTCCAACACACACAGCATCAAAGCGCCATGTTGAAATTGTGAGACGTAATTACATCATTTAACATTGGATTTCCTAAAATGTATCTGTTTCTGACATTGACTGCTTGAATCTAATGTTATTAAATTGGTAAGAGATCAGATGGGAGATATATGCTCTATTTAAGAACTAGATTTAAAGACAGACACTATAGCCAATCCATTTAATTTAGTGGAGAGGAGGAAAAGAGAGGATGATAAAGAGGTGATGAGCATTGTCTGTGTCAGCTTATAGATGTTAAGTCTTTTTCTAAGAGTTGATTTGATCAGAGAATGCCAATCCACTGAACTGAAGCTGTTCTTAGGAATTTGGCAGATTTTATAAGCACTCCCACATCTCATAGATGAAATAACCTTGAGGAAAGACCACTGGCTACTCCAGAGTCAATTTTCTTCACAGAAAAACCAAGGCAAACCAACATTATGGGCAGACCTGCATCTGAACTGAGGAAAGAATACAAAGTGCCTTTTCAACTCAGAATTAACCACTGCAGACTACTTGATTTTTCAGTTTTTTTCCAGTCAGCTTCTCACCTGTCAAACATGGATCAACTGCTTCCATAAGTCCCCTCTGATCCTCAAAGTAACAAGTGCAGGTGCTCATTTCCACTCAGATCTGACCCCAACCTCTTCCAGAGCCAAACCAAAAGCCCCCTTTTTGGATAGACAAAATTTGCTGGTTTGACATTCCTTCCCTCACAATGTTTACTCATATTCAAGATACACCAGGAAAAATGAAAATGTGACTTTAGCACAGGAATAATTGATGACCATTCAGAAACCATTCAACAGACATGGTAGAGTAAGATAGTGCAACTAACTTCTCTAAAGACATGCCTTTAGCTTCCAAGCTTCATCCTTACTGGAATATGGCACTGAATTTTCAATTATACTGCTACTATGAAGTGGTAATGAGCATTAGTGGATGACTCAGAAGAATAATTACTAGGTGGTGCTCCCATAAAGGTACAATTTTAGAAGCCAAGCAGGTGTTGCTTTCCTGAATGATTCAAAAATCACAAGCAGCCAATCCTCTGGCTAATTGCACACAGAAGCTCTGCACATCTGAAATGCCTTTTCTCACACGTCCAAAACAGGCGGAGAAGGAAGTTTTTCCTTAATGCCGCTAAGCTGATTGGTTGTCAGTGTTCAGAAATAATTCCCCAAGTACAAGGTTTGGCTTTTTCATGATGTGTCAAGCATCTCTCTATTAAAAAGGTTAGGTTGCCTTTTCTTGCAGAAAGAAACATTTTAGGCTTGCTTCCACCTAAACCTCCCACAGCCCCCAGTTCAGAATGTCAGTCATTTTGCATCAGCAGCAGCAGCAGCAATAAATGCCTACTTGTAATTACAGCGTATTGGTTTTAACATTACAGGGTCTGTAATAAAAGAATAAAATAAATATACATAAAGCTTCTTTAAAAAAAAAATCATTAAAGAGGGGGCTATTTTTTAAGTAGCAGAACATATATTTGAAAACAGTAAGCAACCCTGGAAAATTGTGCAGAACAGTCTAATAGCTCTGAATTCTGGTAACTTGTTGGAAAATACCTGTTATAAAAGGCTTCCCTTTTCTCCCGAATTGTTCTCCAAGTTACCTCACTGCATCATAAATTGAATCATGAGAAGATTTCAATGTCTCCATTTCTAATGAAAAGCCAGCTGACTGGGGATGTATCTGTGACATTTGTACTACAGAGTATTTCAACATGAGATTGTTTGTGACAGCAATTCAAAAGTACTGAATCTTGCAACTCCCTTCTCTCCTGGGTGCTTCAGTAGTTCTTTTTTCAATCACTCTTGAAATAGCTGCATGATAGAGTTACATGGGACTTGTTATGGGAGCAATAGATAGCTGATTAAATGTGATTTTTAAAAAACCCACAGCTTTTCCTTTTCCACATCTTAAATCCTCTCCCACAGCACTGTTACTTAAACAATTAAATTAAAATTTTGGACGATAGCAAGCTCTTAATTTCTTTATTGATTTACTGGTGTACAAACAAAAGGATGATTGGGAAGTCTTTCCCCATGATATGGTGATTTTTCTTTTTTGTAAGGGATTTGCAGGGAGCTAGTGATAGAGGCAAGAAACAACAAAACCCTGGGTGTGTTGGGCCGTCAGCTGTGACGTGGGCTGGTGGAGGAATCCTGTCTTCCACTGCAAGCATGCCCACGGTGACTAATGCCTTCACACCCTGCAGCACGGGATCACACTCACCCCATGGTTATGTCATTTTTAAGGCATCTGGTGCAATTTAGAAATACAAACCTAAAAACTAGACAGACACGTACTTGGTAGGTCTACTATACAGAAGAGCAGTGATGCAGTCACAGGTAAACCAAATAAATATTGACGTTCACCCTTCTTAAATCTGAGCTGGGGAGTTTACCTTTTTACTACCTCGCTTTGAACACCAAGAAAAGATGAATTATCTACCTGTTACAACTGGCAGTTGAGCAACACAGAAGAGATGTCTGCAGTGGTAGATAGATGAGCCTCATTGCTTTGGAACTAGCCTCTTGTACAGAGGTGCTGTACCCATTTTAGGCCCTTACTAAAGCAGATTATCTATTACCACCACAAGCAATCTCCACTATCAGACATATGTTTAAGTTATCACATCAGGCAAGCTGCCCTCATGGATGGTATACACCCAATTAACATGCTGCAAGAACAAGGAAAATTTCTCTCTGACCTCCTCCAGCTCCCTCATGTGCACACAATGCCTCAGAACTCCACAGTGGGCTCCTCCACCGGCTCATGCCACCAAACCTATGTGGCAGTGCTCAGTTCTAGAACCCACAGCACAGAACTGCTGAGCTATTTATTATTGCATGTAGTTTAAAGATAGCAACTTTTAAGAAAATTAATCACATTTATTCTCTTGGGCTCCCCTGGAATGTACTGAAGTGAACTCAATGTAGGGTGTAATTCAGGAAGTGTAACTATATTCACTGAAGATATTTAAATGTTAATCTGTAAATATGTTTGTTCCTTATTCCATCAGGATTTGTTTCCATTTTTTTTGAGCCCTTGAGCCCCTCATCAGACAACACCATCTCCCTTGGAAGGCTGGAAGCATAAGATGACGCTACTGAACCTAGGAGCCCATCTTCACACTCACGATCATCCAGAGCCACCCCTTGCCACCCATCGCTAAATGAGCTCAAGACACTTTTGCAGAACAGCCCAACACACCCACTGTGACTGCGCTAAGCCATTTTGAATTAAGGTCCCTGCTACCATCTACTTTGATGCACAGCTTTTTGTGTTGTTTAGAAACCTGAGAGCTGTCCTGATAAGACAGAGGAAACATCCTCTAGTCCAACATACTTGCCTGAGAACACACTTCATCTCACTTTCTGCAGAGCAGCCCAAACTAGTCATTAGGTTATTTCTGTTTTCAAGGAGACTGAGTCCTCCCAGGGGCAATTCAGCTTCTCTAGTTTAGGTGCTTATCTCAGGCTCGCATGAATCACCTCAGCCTTCCCTCTTCCCATCCCCTGATGATTGTTTGCTGTAAATAAACGTACAGAGCTAGAAATTAGGTGTCTTGCTGAAGACAGCCAGGGAAAATGAACCACATTTTAACAGTAGCCAGCAGCAGCCACTGAAGACCATTCATTTTTCATGCCAAGTACCTTCCCAGAATCCTAAGAAAAATGAGTTTCAGGACTTTCTAAATTGAAAGTTGCATCAAGGCTTTAAAGTTACCAAAAGTCTTAGTTTCTATGTATGTGCCTAATCTCTTCTCCATATCACTGGCATCTAAAAGCTTCCTGCAGCAATTCCATGATTTAGCTTTCCCTTGAACAGCAGAAGGGGCAGAAGAGGGAACTGGACTTTAAGCCTGCTGTCTGATAATTGTATTGTTCCTAGTCAGTACTTTTAAATTACATCATATTTTCTCTCTCATGCCTTTTTTCACCCTCAACTGAAGAATTTTTCTTCTCAGAGAAGGTGCTCCAACCTTCAGGTGAAGTGAGCAGAACGCCCCAGGGTATCTAAGATTCAAAAGTTTATGGATCTATAAAATCACAGGGATAATTCTGATTTTGCTCTCTACTCCTCTCCCAGTATTTCTTATTTTCTATTTACTTTACTGACCACCACTGCACATCGAACTGACATTTACAAAGTATTGTCCACTGCACCTCCAATAGTATGTTGGGGCTTTTTAGCCCCTCAGCAACAAGAGGATTATTTTCTTTCCCCCTTCATGCATTATTTTGCATTCCTTGACACTGAATTTCATTTCCCCTTATTTCCAGCTCTGTGTTGAAAGAGTCTCTGCAAGTAATTTCAGGCAGCTTCAGGTCAGATTATTGTAAATAATTTTGGTATTCTCTACAAGTTCTGTCATCCACTTAAAATCAGATCATTGATGAATATGTTGAACAGCTCTAACAACAAAACAGATCTTTGAAGGACTCATTCCAGTAATAGCTACTATAGAACAAGGATGCTAATCAGGTATTCCATTTCTTTGTTTCCTATTTTTAATCACTTAGCACTTTTTCTTTCATTCCCTGATAACTGTGGTTCAAAAATGTTTCTGTGAAATATAGCTTGTACTTCTATTTTCAAAGAGCTTTTTACAAAGTACCAGCTAGATCTGCTGTATCCATATAGTAGCTTCCTTCCAAAACTTGCATAGAATCACAAGAAGCAAATTTCCTTTACAGAAGACATGCTGTCTCCTCATTGGTTCATTATATTTCTGTTATCTGCTTCTACTCCTATTCTGATTTCTACAAAACTACATAATACAGGAGCAAGATTTACTGATAATCTCCCTACATGACCCCAGAAGCCCTCACTAGACTGGTATATTATTGGTTTGTTTAAGCAGACAGCAAACTAGGAGCAATTTCTTATTTTTATTCCTCTAGAGCTCTGTACGAACAGCATCCAGCTCCAGTGCCTTGTTACCTTGTTACCAGAATTTTTTTTTTGTGAGAAGCCTTTTAGAACTGACATTTCAAAAAGCGCCAGGCGCCTATCAAAGAGACATGTCTGGTCCAGTGAAGGCAAGTCCCTGCAATCTGGCTGCCTTGAAGATACCAACAGCAGTTTTAGCAAAGCTAAGGATCTGTAGCCTAAGAGCAGCAAAGGCATGAGAAAAGAGGGAGTACAAGGTAAAAGGATAAGGGATGAGTCATGCTATTTAAAATAACTGACATCTAAGCTTCCCTTCATTTTGGCACCTAATAACATGCATGTCCTCAGCCCACTCAGACTGGAGGACAGGGGTGTAAGCAGGAGCTCTGTTATGAAACCACTGCACAAAGGTGCCACCTGTAGCCCCCTTGGGGTGGGACGCCCTCGTGCACAGTAAGTCAGTCTGCAGTGATGCCTCGGTCAACCCGGGTGCATCATTTCCCATGGGCAGTAGGGACTTTCAGGACTGGGGATCCCACACCACTCTAAAAAAGAGAAGAGGAAAGACAAGCTCTCCCCTTACACTTCAGTCAACATGGATCTGTCCTCCATCTAGGGTGGTGACAGCTGTAGCATAGGCCCGTCAGAAAATAATGAAGAAAGTGATCAGAGGGGGATTTGAGCACATTACCACTATTCGCTTTGGTGAATGGTACTGTAGTTTGCAGTAGCTGTGCCAACCCCAAATATTTCCAGAGCAATGACTCAGATGATTTTCTTCCCA
Organism: Aleadryas rufinucha; assembly: GCA_013397815.1. Classification (NCBI taxonomy): domain Eukaryota; kingdom Metazoa; phylum Chordata; class Aves; order Passeriformes; genus Aleadryas; species Aleadryas rufinucha. The sequence goes on along the minus strand of VZTH01008560.1, from coordinate 66,297 downwards.
TGGAAAAAAAACCCAACCATAAAGCCAAACACACATGGGGCATCCCCTTCCCCTTCCATACGGCTTTATTTTCATTGTGTGATCTTTGAGCAGCAATGTACTTTTATTGTTTTTGTCTTTCACTACAGTTTTTGAAATATAGGAATTTAATTGAAAGCTGGAATTATTTATAATGTGACTCCAGGGAACTGTGCTTTAACAGAAAATACCCCATGAAATATTGCCAGATTCATGGAAGAAGTTGTACTTTAAACCATACTTAAGTGATGCAGTGACAGTGGAAATTGAGCACGTGTATCTGCAGGTAGATAATTAAATAGGTTTGCAGCTTTCAATCATGTAATTTCATAAATGCACTTGCCCAAGCATTGCTCAACATCACATTGATCATCCTGGCAAAGAGGACAGGATTTCCAAGTTTGGATTGATTTTTACAGTCCCTCTCAGAAAAAGTATAATTCAGGAGAGCCCAAGTGCTTAGAATTTATTTTATTTTTCTGGAACAAAAGGTCCAAGCAGGATATAGCTTTGCAGTTACTTTCAATAATTAAAACACTAGCAACATAAAATATAAGTACTGCAGTTATAGCCTCATATTTAGAATAAACATGCTTCAAAAAGCTAGGAAAATTGTTATTACACTCAGATGATTGTTAATTCTTCCATCTTGAAGGAAAAAAAAAACAGGTTTAAGAAGCTAAATTAGTAGCACACAACACAAATAAACAGATTTTTAAAGAAGCTGTGTGAATTCTTCAAATTCATTTCTGCCAAGAGCCTATCTGGGACTGACTTCCATCACCACAGTATGAGAACTTCATCAGAAACAGCAGCTGAACATAGGTTTTCTTTTCTCCCTTGAACACAGCTTGCAACTTTTCACACACAGAGATGAGCAGGAAAGACTCTGTCTACCTACAAAAAGCCTACCTGCAATTTTTTTCTTCAGCTTCATACAGATGTAGAAGACATAACACATTACCCCATGAATGAACAAGCAAACTAGCTGTCAGTCAGACCAGACAATATCGGTACAAATAAAGGAAGATTACTGAAAAATACATGATTTGATATGGTGACAGAAATCACTCTTGTCAAGTTGTATTAATACACAGTGACTTGCAGGCACTTTGGGTGCATTACTTCTCCAAACTTCTTCTTTTCTCACGACTGTAAATGCTGAACTACATTTTTCTTATGTCCCCAGTACCGGGTGGTTGGGTTGTTTTTGGTATGATTCATAATCAACTGCTTTAAAATCTTATTTTTTCCCCCACGATTTAAGTGAATGTGTCATTGTCATTTGGGAACAAGCAACAAAAAGCATGAACAGGAACATGTTCACCACAGTGAGCAAGGCCAAATATTTTTGGATCTCTGTCTTCCAGCATAACTAGAACAATTTCAAAGTTTCTCCCCTAGACTTTGCTGCAAACTCCTACCCCTTGCTGAGAACCCAGAAGTGGCTGTGCCAATTCAGCCTTTCATTTTAATTAAATCTAAAAATCAGGAGTTATTTAACATTATTTTATACTGCTTAGAGCCAGTAATTGGACTCCATGTGCCTTTTCTTTTTGCAGCCAAGGGCATAATTCTGGCAGGTTCACATAGCTTTCGCTCACAAGCGTCGAGTACACAGATCCTTCAAGCCAACTGGGACACAGCTAACAGATGCTCGGAGAGGATGTTATGGATGGTTTTTATAAGGGCTAGGCTCTCTTTGGCTACTAGACAGGATTCCTCACAGAGATGAGCCAGGAAAAAACTAATACCTAAGTAGAAGCTCCTTAGCAAGGCAATTACAATGCAGCTAATGCCCATGTCTTTTCCAGGGCTATGACAAACCCAGCTCCAGTGCAGGAAAAAATGAGGTTAGTGGAGAGGAACCCAGGCACAGGCACTGAAGATCTCATTCAGAGTACAAGGACCTTCAGCCTTGGCTCCTCTCCAGCTCCACTACGACACAACCATTTCCAACGATCTTGTGACTCATCCTGCATGAGAAGACTCGTTGTATTTGTAGATACAGCACAATCTCAATCACTTTATTTTGGACTAGAACAGAATTAGAGCGATTTAGCTATAGCAGTGTGAACAAGGTGGACAAGGGACACCTGGCTCAGCACTGCTGTCACTCCATGGGAAAATGTCCCCAGCTCCCCTCCAGCCTGGTCGGGCTCTGTCGGCACTTATGGCAGATGGGGCTATGCCTTCAGTCCTGTCACCAAGGAGCTGAAGTCTCATCAGCTCCCAGGGAGTTTCTTGGACTCTGTTTTACCAGTTTTTAGCAAGTGGGCAGCAACTTTGGGGAGGGAAAGTGCAGAAGCACCTGGGGAAGGATGCCACTGCACCTTACCAATCCTCTGGCAGCGGCAAAGCTGGTTTAGGGAGCTGCCTTCTCCCCACTGCTGCCACTCCTATGCCTCCCTGCCAGCACAGGAGAGCTACCACACCTTTCCCCTGTGCTAATTCAGCTGCTTACCTAACCACAGGCAAGCTGGGTACACATTCACACATAGAGTTTAAAAATAAAACCTCCAAAAGAGCACTGTGTTCTTTAAAAAAACCCAAACAAATCACCCCCAAATCAAAACATCTCACAGGTCTGGCACAAAGCACAGCCCTGCCAGAAGCTGAATCAGCTGGGGAGGAAGCAGCACCCACCAGCTGCAGAGAATGAGAAAGAGGCATAAGGAACCAGGGGCAGGATGGAAACCACCGAACTCCACCCCTCCCCATAAAGAAAGGGGAACAGCTCTTGACCTGAAAGCTACTTTTGCAGACAAGGAATGGCTACAAGCATATTAAAGTCTCTTGGAGGTAACCCAACCAGCACGACACATGTTTCAACATAGCGCATATGCGCTGCCAGCAGCAAGCCTTCATCGTGGGGTGCATGCAGTCCCACAGTACCTGAGCCACCCCGGGTATGCAGGCTGCAAAGCCATCTGGGCCCTGGCCATATTGATGGTCTCAGATCCACCGGTGGCAAATAAGGCATGTTTTTATTTACCTTTCATTTTCAAACATTTAGATTTAAATCACTCTTCCTTCTCAATACCAGGAGCAGGGAGATTAATATTCTCTTAAGAAAATGCTTATATTCCTTCAGTCATTTGACTCCAGAAGCTGGGTATTTAAGCTGGCAATAAACTATTTTCAAGACTAGCGATAAAATTGTACAGATTGGCATTAACCTACCAGACAAACACACATCTCCCTCTGAAAGCTCCCCTCCCCACCTGTCAGGCAAAATCTCTTGCAAACACTGCCACATCTCCCTGTGTTTCTGCACCTTGCTCACACAAGCTCCCTTTGGCTCCCATCAGGAGCCAGTCAAGGGACTTTTTAATCCCACCTCCCTGCTGCTCAGACCCTGACACTAGAAAACTCATACCCATCATCAGCACGAAGTTCAAAGCCAGGGACTAGCAGTGTACTCCAGAGGCCAGTACTGGGTTCAGTGCTGTTCAACATCATCATCAGTCATATGGGTGATGGGGCAGTGCACCCACAGCAAACTTGCAGATGACACACAACCGAGACAAGCAGCTGATACACCAGAGTCATGTTGCTATACAGAGGGACCTTGGCTGACTGGAGAAATGGACCAACAGGAACCTCATTAACAATGGGAAGTGCAAAGTCCTGTACCCGTGTGGAACAATCCCAGACATCAGTATATCCTGAGGCCCATCCAGCTGGAAAACAGTCTGGCAGAAAAGGAGCTGGAGATCCTGGTGTACACCAGGTTCAGCATGAGTGAGAGACATGCCCTTGGTGCAAAGAAGGCATATGGTGTCCTGGGCTACGTTAGACGGAGTGCTACCAGTAGGTTGTGGAGGTGAGGCCGCACTTGGAGTACGATGTCCAGTTCTGGGCTGAGTACAAGAGAGACATCAACATACTGGAGAGAGTTCAACGAAGAGCCACAAATACAATTGAGGGACTGGAGCACCTCTCCTGTGAAGGAAACAGTTCAGTCTGGAGGAGAGAAAGCTTGTGGGGAATCTTGTCAATATATATAAATAGCTGAAGGGAGAGTGCAATGAGTATGGAGCCTGCTGCTTTATAGTAGTGCCCAGTGACAGGACCAGAGGCAATGGGCACATTGAAACTGAAACACAGGATCTTCCTTCTGAACATCAGGAGACACTTTTTCACTGTGACAATGACTGAACACTGGCCCAGGCTGCCCAGAAATATTGTAGAGTCTCCATTCTTGGAGATATTCAAAAACTGTCTACACATAGTCCTGAAGAGCTTGCTTTAGGAGGAGCTACTTGAGCAGGAATGTTGGACCAGATGACCTCCAGAGGTCCCTTCCAAATCTCAACCATTCTGTGATTCTGTGATCTCAGGAAATAAAGGCCACACCAATCTGTCCACCAAGGTTACCATCAGTAGTGGTCAGTATGAGCCAATACCTAAACTAGGTTACCCACACACAGTTAGACCTCTTCTTAAAGGTGGAAAATCAGCAGTGCCCTTCGGTAGTTGTGTAAGAGTGAGCAAGTCCTGCAGGAACTTGGGCAGAGGCTCTCAGACTGTGGTCAGATAGTGAGTACCATGGGAAATGACACCCAGTTGATGGCAAAACAATAAGCAGTCTGCCACAGCCGTACCTGGAGAGCAGCACCTGACAACTGTTCATCCATGCAGCAGCACAGCAGAGAAGTGAGAGAGGTTAAGAGGTGACAATATGTGCTGGTTCAAAAAGCTTGGAGGCTGATGGGATAGGAAGGTGAGGGAGGAAAGAAGAGTCTATGTCTTCTTCAGCACAGTAGCAAATGTTCAGGGTTACAAAAACTACCAGCACAATGCACCTTATACTCATACTTCAGTTTTTTCCTGAAACCCAAGCTTTTTTGCACCTCTGAGGAGCTATTTTATCTAGAAGAGTTAAATGCCATAAATGTCTTTAAGTTCCATAATATTGGAAAAGTGAATTGTAGAGATGTCCTCACTCAGCATTCACCCCTATGTATCCATTCGTATGAAAGAAAAGGTTAAATGTAACATTCAAAGATGCCCTTTTACCAAATCTGCAGAAAAGCACCACTGCTTTACTAGTTTGACTAAAGCCTATGTGCAGCCTGACTTGGCAAATGGCTTAAATAGTCCTATGGACACTCACAGGTAGGAAGGCTGGGGGCAATTGGAACATATGAGAATATCTATTACTGACTGCTGAATCAGCTTCCAAACACGTCCCAAAACCACTCAGTACCTGCCAGAGCATCTCAAAACTAACCATTACTGGAGGTTCTAGGAGATCTTTCCTTGTGGGAAACTGAGCTGCTGAGTCCTGGTCTCCAGCCAGCCCTGTCCTGTGACCACCTTCCTGGGGCCAAGGGAAGCAGCACTAAATGCTGAACCTGGTCCCCCACAAGAAGGAGCTTTGCCTGTGCTGAAAAAGGAAGCTCTGTTCAGTCAGATCCATCACACACCTCCCATCATGCCACTGCTACCCATTTTTCTCCATCATCTTCTCATTTGTGGCTTGTCTGTGCCTAAAGGCAGAACAATTGTCTGCCCTGAGCAGAAAAGAAAGATGTGAAAGCTATAAACTTCCTAAACATCCCTCCTGCCAACACCCGTCATTCGTTTCTACATTTCCTATTTGCTCTGTTTTCATTTAAGGTATTATATGACTCAGATGAGGCCTCAACAATTTCAAAAGAATTCCTGTGTCTGACTGCCTCAGCTTTATTAAAAGTAACTGAGCCATTGATCATCATCAGAAGATGTAGTCTCAGGAGAAACGATATCATTTGTAAACAAATGATCCTGTGAACACAAACACTTCACCAGCTGCGAGTAATAGAGAAACAAATACGTGGCTGGGGAGGCGAGAAGCCGTCCCAGCACACCAACAGACCATCTTAGGGATAACAAAGAGAGTCGCCCCTTTACAAGCAGCCCAGCTAACAAGAACATGCTCTTCCAATGGCAGGGTGAGGGGGAGAAGCAATCTTCTTTTGCTGTTTTCAAGTATCTAAAAGCAATTTCATGCTGCTGGCTCAGGATGCAAGCGAACAAGACTGCTCATCCCTAATACAACCAATTCCCTACATTCAGAGGGTGGTTTTTTTAGCTGACAGTTTCCATACACACCCTCACATGCTGCATTTCATGGCTGACTGAAGAGTGAATTCTGGAGAGGGAAATGCATGACTGCATGAAAACACCTGTGAAAAATCAAGCTATTTTCCTTCCCTGACCTCCAGCTAGCTACAAACAGGATCAGCCTGTCTGGGATATGAAACTTGCGTCTACAGAAACAAATAAATGAAGACCAACACCACAGATTAGGGCACATAAAGAGTGAAAGATGCTATATAAAAGTCCACTGAAGCATCTGCCAGGTACAGTCACTCATTCTTCAAAAGTAGTGGACCAAATTCCCATAAAAATGGACTTTTTAAAATAAATGCCTTCACATGAAAGGTCAATGTTTCATATTGGAAAATGCAATGGACAACTCCTAGCAAACACTAGACTTGAATACAGAGCAGGTTCAAAAGCTGCTGCTGCTGGAATGGAGCAGCAATTGTTCAATTCTGTTTTTTGGAAGGTAAAGGATGCCAAAATCTGCACCAGATGCCCCACATTCCCCAACGAAGAGTATGTTTAGCATATTCAGTTGAATACCACATGATTCATATGGAAGCCATCAAGAACATGCAGAGGTTTGTCAAACAGAAAGTAGGCATCTAACCAAGAATAGACACAGCAGAACAGACACAGACAAGGTCCTTTGGTCTGCAACCAGAATCCTCAGTACCTAGAAATAATGACTTGGTAAGACAGTGTCCCTGAATCAGCTGGGGCAAGTTCCTACCTTTCCAGAAAACCACCTGGTAAAATCTTCTTTGAAGAAATCATTGTGCATGGAGGGGGAAAAAAATAAACCACCTCATATCATCTTCACTGCTGGGCAAATACATCATGAAATCTAAAGCATGTCAGCTAGCCACCAAAAAGCCCAGCTGGGCTGATGCCTTGAAGTGAAATTCAGCTTGCTTAAGTTCATACAGAGTACACCTATCAGCAGCTCACTTGCTTTGGGGGCTAAGGGTGTTCATCAGCGTGTAAAGGTGCTGAAGGAAAGAAACAGCAGCACTGCCATGTGGTTCTTCAAAAGAAATGCTGTAGCAGTCGGCAAATTCAGGCCTCGTCTAAACTCAAACAGCTTCTCTAGGCAGTCTGGAATTTCCTTTGAAGTATCTATCTCTGAGCACATATGGTCCTGGAGCACATCCACACACATTCACCAGAAGGGAATAAGAGTGGGTGGAATACATAAGACTATCCCTAGGAAAGGGAGAAGGAAGAGAGAGAATAAAAATTCTGGCATAAACAAACAGCTGCTATTTCTAGCCCTCCTGGTACCCCCTCCTCCAGCCCAATGCCACTCTGCAAGATGCCTTGTTCAACTTAAGAGACAAGCAGAGAATTAAAAGCGCAAGAGCATGCACTTTTACAGCCCAATTATGACCACTTACAAACATACTGTAAATCTATTCACTGCTTACCACACCAGGTACATCCAGCAAATGCATTTGCTCCGTGTGTACTCAATGTAGCTTGATATTCTCCATGTATCTTGAGTGTGCATATTCAAGCAAAAAAAAATTAAATAAACCAAGTCTGGATTAGAGTAAGTCCACAATGGCAGGGAAAAGAGAGTAATTATTGACAGTGGCTTGGTTAAGCTTACAAAAGCTTAATGGAAAAAGATTTTTCCGTAATTGCCAACTCTAACCTTTTATCCAAGCTCAGTGGGTACATTACCTAAGTCAGCAGGAAGTTTAGCCACTCCACATGAAATTAATAACATTTATGGGCTGACCCATAGCCCGTAGCTTTTAAAACAAAAGTTATGAAGAAGTTTCTGTCCTTCCATCAAGGAACAGTGCATACCACACTTAGTCGCTCAAAACAAAACAAAACAAAAAAAACACCCGCCCCACTCCTCCAGGTAGCTTTAGTCCCTGAAGACTGAACCTCCCTCTTTCGCATACTCAGGAGGAAATTAACCTTACATACTAATTAGAGAAACAAAAACAAGCATCTCAAAAGCAGTGCATTCCATTTGCTGACCTGCCAGTACCTTGGGGGGCAGTAGCTTCCACATCATCAGGGTACCCCTCTTTGCTCACCCAAATGCCCTAAGAAGTGCTCCATGCCCTGAATCAGGTGCTGCTGGCCTTGGCACACCTACCCCCGTGTTTGCAGGCACATTTCTTTGTCCCATCCATTCACCCACCCGAAGAACAGATCCTGCTGATGTTGAAAGGATGTGTTCTAAGTCTGGGTACCTCTCAAATGGCTGTGAGTGGACCTGCATGCCAAATGAGAGCTTTCAGCCTGGCTTCATATTCACATATATGGAGAACAAGATAAGCCAGTTTAACTAATGCTGACCCAGTTCTTTCCATTTACAGTGGAAAGAACCAAAACAGATATGAGAAGTTAAAATATACTTCTGAAGAGATACTGTTCATCTGTTTTGAAGTGGCAAGCATGAAATATTTGAGTATCTGTGATAAAATTCTAGGTGATGACTGAACAGAGCAAAAACAGGTCAGCAACTTGACTTAACAAAATTGTGTTGAAAACCATTAACAGGAATACAGCACACATGCTTTATAAGATGGTACTTTTCAGTGTCATAGACTAAGACGAGAACAAGAAAAGTCAAGGGGAGGATAAACAAGGCTGGCTGGGAATTGATTGCCACCTCTGAAATTTTAGTGGAACAGTTGGAGCAAGAAGCTGACTGCAGCTGAACTGAAAAATCACTATCTGTAGCTAGATTAGTCATCCACTGTTAAACTAAATTAAAGTGTTCTTCCCACAGGCAAGGCTGAAGATTTCAGAAAAGCCATAATTTATAACTAAGGAAAAGTTTAGAGGAAAGCTCTGCAAAACCAAAATGAATTTTGTACTTAATGGGCAGGAAAACAAAGGACAGATGGAACTTCATGTTTCTTGGTACAACAGTAAATACTACACAGCACGCAGGATGCGACTGAGCCAAGAAGCTGATGAGCTGCGTTAAAGAAGAGTTCTCCTTCCTCGGGTCCCAGCCTTCCTCGCTCTGCAAATCACCCTTTCAAGATGTTACATGGCAGCAGAAGCAGAAAAACATAGATTTTGAGCAAACCAGGCCTCTATTGCCACCAACATTAGGAAGCACTATCAATACAGTTGGAATAGGCAATCCTCCTTAACCTTTTTCATAATTAGATAGCAAACTCATTTACAGCAAGTGCAAAGAGCGAGCATGCAAGGCACAGAAAAGCACCACAGTATTTCTGTCCAATTTGTTTTGCAGGAGTGATCATGCCTTGGATGGAAGCCTATTTCTAACAATTTATTTTTCATGTCTGGACAAGGCAATATAACTTCTTCACAATTTAATCTCTTTGCTAATAGACTTAGCTGTTATAGCTGATATACTCAAGCTTAACAATAAGGCTAAAACACCCAGAATACTTAAATCCAAGAAATGTGTTTTCTGGCTTCAGTTGAGGACAAGTAGAAGCAATCAGCTAAGGCACTGTGGACTGGGGAACCACGGCAACACCTGCCACGAGGTTACATTGGACTCTGCACAACTGGCTACAGAAGAACAACTGCTCTGAGCAGAGCACAAAAACCATCTACAAAAAGTCTTTAATTGCCAGTGAAGCTCCTCCAAAGGACCAGGAAGCACCTGGGCACCCCGACAGCTTGCCTTGGCTCCTTGGGTCAGCACTACCCTAAAATTACAGGGACGCTGGGCCAAAATTCCCCCGAGAATCATTTGCCTGTCACGTTTCCCCCCGCGGTCGTTTCGTTCTGCTTTCAAGCTGCAGTTCAGTGAACAGGCTGCAATTTACCTCTTCACCCTCACCCTCAAATTTGTTTGGATAAACAGGCTCTCCTTTGTTCCAGACTGCTACTACATTTACACATTGTATTGTAAATCAGCCGGTACAAAGCAAGGCAGGCCCCTGAATGAAGACACTAGCACTTCTGTTCACAGCAAAATTAAACAAGTAAGAGGCACAGAATCCCATTTATAACCCCAGTCTGGAAACAATTGGGTTTTAAAAGGTGAGGGGATTTAAAAAGTTTACTAAACAAACCTATCCAGTTATAGAGTCTATAGTCAGCTCACATACAAGTTCAAGGCAGTATAAGTTGCCAAAATAGTGTTATTTCTTAAGAGAACTCTAACAGTTTAAAAGCTTGCTTTCTTGCTGTTTCAAGGACCCAAGAATTATTGGCAAGTGATTTAGCTTTTACTGAGTACACAACTAGGGAGAAATTAGTTACAGAGGAAGAGAGTGAACTATTCATCCTGTCTATTAAAGACAAGAGACCTAAGCAGCATCCAGGAGCTGCAGGATAAACATCAGGAAAAACTTCACAGTAATAACAGTTGAGCAGAGGAATGACAGCTACCAAGTCTTTTCCTTTAGAGAAGGGGGTTCAACGAATGGTTTAATTACAGCTGATTCTCTGCCTTATGACAGAGCATGGTCTATCTGTATAGTCCTATAGAAGGCTTCTTCAGATACCTCCTCAAAGCTATTTTCCATTATTTTTAATGTTCTTTTAAATAAACTGAGTTTGCTGAGGTCTCTCCCATGGGTTGATATTACAGTAGAGTCTGGCAGAAAAGAGATCAAAACTAACCATTATTTGATAGCTGCCCAGGTTTCCCAGGAAGCTATCAGCTCAGTCCCATAACTGAGTAGCCCTGCATCCTTCATAAACATCAAGCTTAAAAAAATTAATCCGAAGTCTGAAACATAAGCTTGAGTGCCAACAATATTTTTATTCCTTTGATTACTTTAAGGGAGAGAGAGGGAGAAACATGATAGATTTGGGTTTAAAAACTTTTTGCCCTGAATACAAGATGTTACAATAAGAAGTGTTCTACAGACTCCTTTTGGTACATACACCATCAACAGTACAACAAACCCCCACCTTCCAGTAGTTTCGGATCAAAACCAAAGAAAATTCAAGAGATAGAGGGCATACCTCCATCTGACGTTCTAGAAGCCAGGGCATCACTGTCCACGTTGTAATTCTGACATGATCCCATGGCCAAAAAGCTCCAAAAAGCCAAGCAAGATGAAGGGGAGCTCAACTTCTTCTTTGCCACCAGCTCCAGTAACACTGCCCAAGCACAAGAGCCGTGACTGAGGTCACTGTACAAGCTTCTGCCTTTGGCCACAAAAAATAAAAACATCTGATATAGTTGTGAGCATGGCAATTTCCCCTTGAGACTCTCGTGCTGCTGGCTCGCATAGAAGTGAGGCCTGCCCTGTCCACTGTCAGGGAAGGAGCCCATGTGGCACCACTGTAGCTGCTGGGGGCACTGGGCACACCACAGCCAAACCCTTCTCCCAAGCGGTGCAAGGCTGCCAGAGGAGCACACTGGGCTGACACCACGTCTCCCACAAGCTGAATTCAATCTCAGGCCCTAGCCAGCCCACGTCACCCCCTGTGCCCTGCTCCATGCTTCCAGCTCTGCTAAATGATCCACCTGTTATCCAGCTTCTCTCCATGATTAGCAGAATAATCGGCACTGGAGTGCTTCTGCTGCCATCAAGCATCACTTGAAGCATGACCTCAGCTTTGCCCACTCTCCTCCCTCTCCTAAGCTGCCCTTCCCTCTAGGATCAATGTTTCACAAGAGACTCTTCAGTTTCACCCCTTTCACCTGAAAATGACACAAATCATGGAGGGAGCACCTCATGGGACAAGCAACATGGTCACCTGAAGCTGGACCCCTTTCTGTCCCGGATCAACAGAGGCGTACGGCAATGGCGTTCCAGGGAATGAAAAGAAGCCAACCATCCACAAGTATGTGAAGGTCTGGAAACCCTGTAATTTGTGCCCTAAAGAGAGATTACAGCCCATCTGTCCCAGCTGGACCACAATAGAATTCAGAGTGATTTGTGCTCCACCTCCTCACCTCCCCTGGCCCCCTGTTTGGCCAAATAACTAAAGCAAATGTATATAGCCATGTCCCTAACATGTTGAAGTAATCTGCTCCTTTGTCACCGTTGCAGTCTTTGTGAGGGCATAGACACTGCACTTGGGAAACCATAGGTTATCCAAAATCATCTCCTGGAAGCTGGCATGACACAGGCTTTTCCTACAGTTTGGCCTGAACCTGCACTGATGGGCTCCAAGTGCTCCGTCACCAAGCTTTACTTTCCTACTTAGAGATAATGCTGCTGAAACATCTGTAAAAACAAATGCATTCACTTTAGTTTTACGCCCTTGCACTAAGTATTGAAGTAACACTGCCAGATTAGAGGGATTGTAATATCTTTTTTTAATACCCTATTTTAAACTCTTCCTCAGATTATTACCCATGAAAGAGCTTTTAATATCTCTTCTTTGACAGAGGTGTGTGACAACTGTCTGTGCTCCGTTTCTGCCTCATTTTTGCTCTAGGTACACAACAATTACCAAGTCCCACACGGCATTTTACTAAGCTCTGGTCCAAAGCAAGCGGTGGTGGAGGCTGGGGGAACCCACGTGTCACCTGCATGTCACCCACACAACCAAGGGCTGGAACAACACATGCCCATGGCCTCCCCCCACACATGGTGAAGGAATACCGTGAGGCAGATGTTGGGAACATGCTGCCATCCCAATGGCAGCACCACCCCGGCCTTCCACTGCTGGAGCAGCCCTCGATCACAGACACCAGCTGCTCTTCTGGCAGGCACCTGGGCACGGCTGCTCACTGCCAGTACGGGATGGAAACAGGTATTCAAATTTTATAATGATAAGCAACTCACCCTGTCACTCCTCATTTTAATAATTTCTTACTCTGACAAGCAGGGGCAAGTTTGACCAAAAAACTACTAATAGGAATCACAGAATTGTTAGGTTTGGAAGGGACCTCTGGAAATCATCCAGTCCAATCCCTGCCAAGGCAGGGCCACCAGAAGCTGGTTACACATAAACACATCCAGGTGGGTTTTGAATGTTTCCTGAGAGGGAGACTCCACAGCCTCCCTGGGCAGCCTATTCCAGTGTTCTGCCACTCTATATGTAAAGTTCTTTATGTTCTTCTTTCTCATATTGAGATGGAACTTCATATGGTTTAGGAAGACCATACTGAGTCCTGAACAAAGAAAAAAGTGCTTAAAAGCTCTCACTGTGGTGCACACAGACAATAAGGAGCTATAAGAAGCTTTTTCATCTTATCTGTCTTAGACTACAGGGCAAGAAAAAACAAAAGCAAAATCATTTAGCAGAACACTCTTAAAATCAAAACAAACAAACCTCCCCCAACAATATCCCTCCAAAGACACACACAAAAAAAATTGGCTCCTTTTTTGTTCCTAAAGGCAGGCAAGAAGAAACTGTGGCTGCCCCTGGAAGTGCTGCAAGTGGGAACTCCGAACTCCCAGAAGACAGGACAATAGAGACATGGCACCCTCGATGTCACTGTCTCAGCCCTCTGCCCAACAAGTTCCTTCAGCTACTCTGGGTCTTGGTTTCCACATCTGCAGACTGGGGATAATAACAGGTCTTTACATCACAGGGGTGTTACAAAGATCAATTAGTTAATGTCTGAAAAGCGCTTTGAAGATATAGCAGGTGGTGAGTATTATTATGCAAATAACATGATTTAAGAAAATCACAAGTGCTGGATTAATACTAATCCCTTTGATATTTAAAAGACACCGGTTTTTTCATATTTTAAAGCAGTGAACGTTTATGCTATAGCTTTTCACGGCTGCTGCAACAACAATTTTTAACCTTTTCTTTTCATACAGCTTCATATATAAAACTTCTCTGCAGACATCTTCACAAAATCCAATCTTGACTCAAAGCTAGGAGTAGTGGAAGAAATTATGCATGTTGATGAACTGGATAACTAGATTCCATGCAGGAATATTTCTCAGAGGATAGAATGTCACAGGCCTAACTTACTGTAAAAAGCACTGCAGTGTCTTTCAGTTTTAGGGCTTTTTTTGGAAGCACACTAATTTCACGCATAGAGGCATTTGTAAAACAATATAGCTGCTATTCAATGATGCCATTTTATGTGGTGGAAAAAAGTGGAGAAAAAAAGGAAGCTATGGTTCATTCACTTCTTCCAAGGCTGCACATCTGAATTAAAAAAAACAACAACAAACCAAACCTAAACAAAAAAAACCCCCAGCAATTCATGTCTAACGACCTCATTTGGTGGTTTCACAGGAGATCAGGAATTGCAATGTTTCCTCCAATTTTCAGCAAGTGGTTGCACAACTACTTCTGCTTTAGGTGGGATGCAGGGAATGGAGTGGAGAGCCACAAGCCAGCCCAGAAACACAGCCTTCCAGAAAGCTTGTCACTCGCAATGAGAGAGAAACACAAGTCAAAAAGACAGCCAAGGTGGGATCAGAGCAAAGAGCCTGAGGTGAGCAGCAACATCAGAAACCAAGGTGAGAGCACAGCCAAGACTAGATGTCCCTCTGGTTTTCAGCATTGCCCTAGCCAGACCTCAATGTGAAAGCAAGACATCCTGCTCAGTGCTTGAAACCTCCCCATGCTTCCAGGACTTATACTGCCATATTCCCTTTCTGTGAGGAAGCCTGTTTCTTGTCTCCTGCACTGTAAAATATAGTGCAAACCAGCTGGTGCATTTTGTCTAGGAATCTGGAAAATATTGCTGTGATTAAAACCAGCTTAATAGTAACCCCTCTGGAATGCAGGCCTGAAATTGATATTAATGAAATAAGATCAGATATTAATATTCTGTACAGACGGTTCCTCAAGCAGTGCTGTAGTGTCAAATCAAATCTTTCCCCAAAACAACATACAAAATACAAACACAGGATGGCAGGTAGCATGCATGTGGGAGGGGGTAGAGGAGCATTTTAAAGCTTTAGAAGCTATTATGTTTGCAGCTATAGGCAGCCATGCTTCCCTTCCTGCCCCATCTCCTGCCGCAGCCATATTAATAGCTATTCAATACAGTAATAGGATTCAAGCTGTACACTTAGTTGTTGGGGCTTTTTTAATCTCCAGGTCAATATTAAAAGCATTTGGATGCTCTTTAGGAGGGAGGAATGATTTTGCACTCCAGGAATGGTGAAGCATTTGCAGCATTCCCTAGGAATGCTAGCAAAGGATTTCCTTCACGTCTCTGCTCATGACTGATGTGGTAATACTTTATTTTAACTGGACCCAGTAGTACAGATTCGCAATTCAATTTTCTAGCAAAAATATGCACTCTGTATAACATCTGTGTGATCTTATTAGTTGAATTTATACAATTTACGAACAGAATAAATCCAAAACACTACCTGAAGGTCACTCTGCAGAAGGAGACCCTGGAGGGTCTCTGAACAAAGTCATTTGGACACATGATTTTTACTCCTGGTTATGCAGGCCTGGGGAATAAATCTGCAGTTCTGATCCTGGGAAAGTAAGTAACAGACCCATCTTTCACTTTGCTCTCCTGTAAAATGGCAGCCACCTCATTTCCTGAAAAAGATCTAATGACAGACCTCTCCACTGAAGAACAACTCCCAAGAGGGAAGATGAGTCAGCATGATGTTTCCTCCATCTTCACAGAGGGAAAAGTCAATTTCTCTCTCAAGAGTACCCCTTTCTCTCTCAAGAGTGCCCTGCAGGTAGCTTGAGGTTTGGTGTACTCCATCTCCACACCTTCATTTAATTCACCTTTTCTGAATGTTTTGAGTTTCCCAACTACTTACTTGAAGAAAGTAATCTGATTCTCTTGTAATCTGCTATTCATTTTGAAGTACACAGGTTATTCTTATTTAAGTAGGCCATAGATATTTATAGCTAAAGTTAGACACAAGAAAAATATTCCAGCATTCTCAAACTTTCACATGTGCAGCCTCACACCACAAAGATAAAACCTAACTTAGCTGACACCAAGTTTTTTTATCTCCTCTTCAAACAGCCAAATAATATGAAGTTACTACAAGGATTCTTCCCATTAGTCAACCTTCCCATCACTCAGCAATCTGTTGCCAGGTTTCTCCAGATGAAAAGATGAAAACTATACTATCCCCACTATACTTAACATGCACAATCTGAAGAAAAAGCAAGGCCATTGTAACGACAACAGAGACGTAGATAAGACAATGCCTTCTGTCTGCCCACAAAGCAAGAGGAAAGCCATTCAAACAGCCATGCAATGACAAAAAATAAAAAATCTGGACTCCTATCTGGTTTGTTGATCTTTGCATCAAGCAGAGCCAGGAAGGTACAGTCTCTCCCACTGACTACTGCTGCCTTTTCTTCCCCAGGAGACAGGCAGAGAAATGGGAATGGGTATGTACAGAAGAGAAGGTTACTCTGATGATTTGTAGTTCATACACAAATGTTGTCAGCTTCTGGGCTGACAATCTCCTGGCTTTGGTGCAGTTTGCATCACACTTGTAATTGTATTATCTGGACAGTTTTAACCTCATTAAGGATTCACAGGTAAAATGCAGATGCTGAATCAAATCCTGTAAAGCAATAGCTGCTTTAAAGGGGCTACACTAAGCAGAAGCTAATTCAACACCTTCTCTCTCTTTGGTCTGTAAAGAGGATATTCATAATTTCACTCAGGAAAAGAAATATATATGTCAATTGAGGTAAGGTTTTTTTATTTGAACTAAAGAGCAAAAAAATTGTGTGGTTTGGGATGTTTGAGTTCATGCTGCATTGAATCACAATTATTTAGAAAGAAATTATTCCAGGAAAACATTATCCTTACCTTGTGGCTAATATATATCTATAAATGACTAAAAAAATTCACTCAAATTGTAATATTTCCTCTCCCTCCAGTAAATATAAGATCTTAGCATTAAATACATATTAAAAAAAAAATCTTATGCATTCTCGGGACTACAAGTACAGCCAAACTGGGCCCTTGCAGCTGAGTTTGCTGCTCTGCTTTTGGCACAAGTACAAATGAAATACTCCAGAAGACAGATATGTTACATTCTTTCAGGTGTTTTGAATTAACATTTATGGAACTCAAGGAAATTCTATGAAAAAAACCCCCATCTTCAGCAAATTTCATAACCTTCAGCTGGGAAACATGAAGAGAAAGTTACCATAAGACAGAGCATACTTTCCTTTAAAAATCATCAACTGTAACTATAAAATACATTATACATATTGTATATAATTCATTCAATTTTATATAATTTTTTTAACAGAGATTCTGTTTCTGTACAGGAGTAGAGCACACTCCATGCATAGAGCTACTTTTATGAAGTGGATAGAAATGTGTGAAGGAGCACCACTATGGGTTATTACGATACTGCCCTTTGAGGCATGCCAAGGGAGCAAAATTGATGATGAAGGATATTCTTTTGGGACCAGGAGGGCTCCAGCTTCCTACTTGTGTTGCCACATGCATGAGCATAAAATTGAAGTTGTGTTTGTGCTCATGGCCTCAGATTATAACTTGACTGTTGATTTGAATTCCTGCAGGCCTTGTACTCTCGGGACCTGCCCTATCTCATTTGGAGGAGATCACACAATGTTTTTTCCCCTTTACAGCCCCACCATCACCTTGTAGCTAAGCCTCACAGTTGATAACCATAAGTCTAGTTTTCACATTTAACAAATTTTCCTGCAGCTCAATTAGTAAAGACTGTTCAATACCTAGGCTGGAGCTAAATATATTAAGCATTAACTATTTATTTGTCAACTTTTTCAGAGTCATATTTTTTAATAGTTGCCTAGAGTCATCTCCTTTTAATAAACACACCAAAACAGCATCTGCATATCCTGTTATAGGTATTGTACCCTGTAATTGCTTATCCTGTTATAGGTATTGTACCCTGTAACTGCTGCATATCCACCATTACAGCATCCAGACTCACAGTTCCCAAACTGAATCTATAAACATTGTGGTGGCACTGGAAAATCCTTCTAAGCTCCCTCAAAAAGCCTACCAGAGGTAAGAATCTTCCTTGTATTTAGGTAAAGTCTGCTTCAAAGCTATTTTTTCACATGTGAAGAAAATTCTCTGCATTTTTTAGCCCATCCTAGGTATTTTGGTTTTCTTTCTCTACTGCAAGCAATAAAACACTTTTATATTCAATATATGAAGAGTAGAGACTTTTTAAAGCCTAACATTTTACAAGGTTTTCCTAAAGCTTGTAAAATATGAATGATCTGTGCAATGGCTCCATACATTAAAATGCAACTCGGGCATACCAGTTCGTCATCTCTCCCTTTATTCGTTACTTAAAGGGCTAGGAACCATCCTGGGATGCCTTGCACTAGGAGGGAAAGTATATAACTAATTTCCTAACTGGTCTGTTTACTTTGCATACCTTGTGGGCAAAAATTGGCAAGAAAGGACTGGAAGCTGTTTGCTTTGAAATTATCACCCCATTTACAAGATTCAAGAGCAAAGTCTTTTAAACTGAGGTAAGAGGGAAAAGGAAGTGACTCTGTGCATGGTTAATGCTACAGAAGAGTGCTAGCAATGCACCGGAGGTCATCAGCTGAGAAAGAAAACCAACAAATACCAAAAAAGCTCCCTCATGAAGTGCACATGGATACGATATTTAGAGCATCCATAGAGAATAAAGGCAGTAGCCAGATCTATGTAAAAGGTCTGTATTTAGTTTAAAGCCCCCTCATATTATTCCAAATGAAAGAACAGCTACACAGGAGCACGGCTGCTATTGAAAGTACAAACTCAACACCCTAACTCTGCTTGCAAAAGCCTCTTCTTCCCTGACTAATAGGGCCACCCAGGATGGGACTGGCAGGGAGGGAAGAGAACTACAGACACAGGCGGGGCTTGATAACACAAAGAACTTGGCAACAAAATTACTTTAAGCAGGTCTTGAATCCTCTTTTTTTCCCCTTTTTTATTCTTTTTTTATGGAGCAGGGTGTGGGGGGTGCCTTCCAGCTTCTCAGTCCAATATCGCAAATTATCATGCGTTTGCAGGGCCATGCTGTGAACCACAGCATAGATGAAGAAAAACTTCTAAATACTTTTTTGCAAAGCCATATAACAACTACATAAAATACAGTCTAATGCTTGACCAGCTCTCCTGTCCAGTCCACAGCACAGCTCCACCAAATAGTCATGGTAGCAGAACCAAGCAGGTACTGGCCAGTGACAGCAGGAACTACTTACAGCAGAGCTGCCACTGAAGATTTCATATCATTGAATGAGGGTCTGTGCCCGCTGCTAACCCACTTGGAACAAAAATGTTCCCTCCTATGCCGAGTCATCTCATGGACTCAGAGACCACGATGTGAAAGTGCTTTGTAGGAGGTTTTGCTCAAGCCAGGAAATCTGGGAATATGAGGTCTGCTTTTGCGTAGGGGCTGTTAGGGAGGCTACATGAGATAACTTAAGAGAATTAGCAGGTCCCCACCCTTTCTGGTCAAGAAGGAATGCTGCAGCATCTATTTGCCCTACATGACAAAAGTACCACCAAATTGTACTTTTCAGCTACAGTTTTCCCAAAATTCCCAAAGTGAAGCAATGAAAAAAAAATAACAACAGCACCAAGAGCCAACACCCCCTCCCTCCCCCCCAAAACAAAACACACCACAAAATCACAGACAAATTAAATTACTTGCTAAAGATAAACAAAACCACCATGCTGAAGTCCCTAGTCAAGAAACCTACAGGACCCCACTGCATATAGTGTATTGCATAGATGGTACTCTGGACACCAAACCCACACACAAAGCAGCCCAGACTTCTGGTATTCCAGTAAATATGCCAGTTTCATCTGACTGATGCCATCTGACTGAATTATTAGCATGGCATTGGAGCATCTCAGTCTGGGACAGAGACCTGAAAGATCCATGCCAAGTTATTATAGATGAAGGGTCTGAGAAAATAGAAAAGTCTCTGAGAGGGAAGGAAAGGAAGCAAGTATGTAGCCGTTTCTGGCCGTGAGTTTACAAATACCTTCTTTTTCCAACAAGATAAGTAATAACATAAAGTAACTCTTCAGTGCTGCCTCATTCATAAGCTTCTAACTTCCAAGGTTGCTAAACCCTCTTCTGATATCAGAGTTCCTGTTCAAGTATAATTCAAGTAAATTAATTAAGCCACGGCCAACAGAAAACACAGTCTGCCTCTTCAAATAATCAGTAGGAGAAAATAGCATTAAGAGTTTCGTTTCAAGAATGCTGTTTACATTTACTCATTTTACAGGCATCAGGATCAAAATTAAAAGAGAATAACTAATTGATACAACTGGGAAAAGTAAATAGGCATTTAAATTTGAACAGTGGCAACAAGCAACACAGATTGCAAAAGTGAAGTGGAAAGTGTTACTCTGAGCAATTGAGATACTATGTTTTGATAACTAAGTTAACTTGGAGATGACTCACACCCACAAGTTGCTTAACATCCTTTTACACTACAGGTCGAGGGGATACAAAACTACACATAAAAATCACTATTGAATCAGACAGTACCCAGGACAATTACAAAGTAAATACATTTTCATGCCAGATTATTACACTGAATTTGAGGCTGAATATTACACTGAATATTTCAACCTAAACCCTAAAGCACATGTATCCCACACAGAAATCTCTCATCTCGGTGCACCAAGCCAACTGCACTGCAGTACTCTATACAAGAAACTCCTCCTTCTTGAGAAAGCAGCACAACACTTTGGAAGAAGAAATGGAGGTTAAAACAAAACCATCGGTCCAAATGAGTTCTTAGCCCACCTGAGCAGCACAAGCCTTGCTAGTGAAATGGACGTCTTGGGGCTCAGGCTTCTGTGCAAATAGCACCCGGGATGAAGTGCCTTTTGACGTGTACTTGCTCCAGCTGGAAGAGACACAGAACAGATGCTTCAGAGAACATGTAAGACAAGGGACTAGGCAATATGCATAATCAAACATAAAGAGCTTGCTCAGGGAGTCTATGGGCATCCTAAGCAAGGAATTATTTTGGAGCTGGCATCTCAGGACATTGTAGAAAGTTCCTCATTTTCATCTTTATAAATGCAAAAGGGGTAAGAGTAAGGATGGTGAAATCTATTGATTTTGCATCACATACAGCAATTGAAGGCTTAAAGACATGACATAAGCAACAAATATCAAATCATTGGGATTTTTAAAACAGGATATCAAAACATATAGGAAAAATATGTAAAAATTAGTTAACTAAAAGATCTCAAAAAAGCTGTCATTAGTGAGTTAACATCACCATGCAACTGTAATGCTTCTTTTGCAGTCCAAAGTTACTGGAATTATGCTTTACATTACCTAAGTATTTTGTTAGCTACCTGGAAATAAGCAAGTCCTTGATGGTAAAATTAACAGATTACATGGTTTAGTAGCATGAGAAATAAAACAGAAAGCAAACCACAGAGTTAACACAATTACTTGTCAAGTTGTGCTCATTCCAACCAAAACAATCTTAACATGTCTGCATGCAGATATATATATTCAGTAACAAGGGATGCAGGTAAGGTTTGCAAATCAGAGGACCATGACCTCTGAAGCAAGAAAAGCAAAATGGGTGAGGTCAACACAGCCTCATAGCTAAGCATCAGATTCAGACGTTCTGTTATTAGAAGGGCTAATATGGCTCCTGGGTTCAAAGACATGAGAGTGAATGGAAATATTGAATGGGGTAGCATGGGGCATGCAGTGGTAAAGAGCGACACTGAAATACTGTGCCCAGTTCCATGGCTGATAAAAATACACCTTGAAAATTATAGAACATGCAAAGTAGAGCTGCAAAAGCAATTAGCATGTGGTGGGGGAGAGGGGAGGGAGGGGGTAAAAAGTGTTTTGTATAATCAGATTTAGAGATTCAGTCCTTCTGATAAGCCACCCAGACAACTGACAGCTTACTTGATCATCTTTAAGGAAAAAAAAATTACCAGCAACAAAAAGTCTTTAATACAGCCACAGGAAAACTTAAAAGGGATGAGCAGATGCAATTCCAAAGCATAGAAGGCTCTTGTTAGAAACAAGACGAAATTCTGAAAAGGCAAACCAAATAGAAACAACATTCTTAAAGATGGATTCTTTTTTTCTCAGAATTTTCAAGATAAGATATGCTTTACTCCAAGAATTTGTTTGGCCCATGAGCAATAGCAAAGTGAGATGTTCAAACAATTGTGGGACTTGACAGCTCTGCTGACCCTAAACGCTAGATGACAACCTCAAAAACACCAAACAAAACCCCAAACCAAAGAAAAACCCCTCAATCAAATAATTTAAAAAACCCCACAAGGATATTGCCCTGCATTTTCATCAATGCTACTGAACAACAAATTAAATGCACAATGGACTGTGAAATGCTTGCAGATCTTCCCCCAGTTAAATGTCAAACTAAGAAGCCATCTGTTAATAAACAAAGATATCACCTCTCTGGAGTTTTATCCAACCTACTAATACATAAACTCATGCCACCACTTAGGACTCAGGATTGCCAAAGCAAATGAAGTCTTTTGGTTTTTCATCTCAACAGCTTGGGTAGGCAGAAAGTGACAACACCTGGACGACACAGCACATGCATAATCCAAGTCATGAAGCCAGTTTCGTGGTTGCAGAGTTACTGACTCCTGAAAAACTTTTTAAAAGTACTCGCAAAGACACTTTCTGCCCGTATAAAAGCCTTTCAGACAAAACCATTGCCATTTGACACATGTGGGGAAAAAAAACCAACCTCAAAGTCACCCACTTCAGTTGTTTTTTTTAGATTTCTAACTTACACCCATATGGGAGATGCACACACATCATAACCACACTGCAGTTTACACGAGACATTACTCAGTTCATGAGGGAAAAGGTCTAGTTGCTGATGATGAGTGTCAAAACTGCACAGGAAAACTTTTCACAGCTTTTAAACTACTTAATCACACAAGACTGGAAATAGAAGAGGTCAAATTACTGCTTTCATTGCCTTACAATTCAACAGGCCCAACATTAGGTTTATACCAATTTGTCTCAAACTGATTAAATGCACATAGCATGTAAGTTCAACACACACTGTAACAACACACGAAGGAAGGACAAATTAATGTTTTTCTGATATATTTAAGAGAGATGTTGCATATTTTAGACTTTCGGCTGCAATGAGCATAATCAGATCCATTAAAGGAAAACTAACTAATACAAGCTGAAGGAAAAAATATCCTACTACTATTAACGATTCCAAGCACTATGTATCTTCAGGAAAGAAGAAGCTTTTATTTGCTTTGCATGCCTAGTTTAAACCCTAGCAAGAGATTACTAACTTGTCCTGATTCAGGATAGTAAACTTCACCTTGTATTTCAGTTGCACCCTTTTTACTAGATCAACGTGGTTTATATTTTTTGCCCTCTGCTTTCTCCCTGTGGTTGAATATATTTGACCAATAACTATTTTCCTACAGGGCAAACACTGGTTAAAAAACTGGTCCTTCATAAGTTCTAAACAGTGATGCTAATAGTAATGTAAGAGCTAGATCTTCTTTACATACAGCTCTTAGACGTCAGAAAGAGATACTATCTCATCTTAAACTATCTAGAAGATAAACAAGAGCCCTGGGGAAAAAGATGTGAGGAGTTCACTCCTCTAATTTTTACATATTTAAAACACAGTCAGTAAGTATAGACAGAACATTAAGCTTTCTGCATCCCTTCTCCAAGACACAGAGCTATCAACATTAATAATTCTTCTGGATACAGCAAGATTAGTGTCAGGTTTATGAGAGCTTCCTTCAGTCCAAGCCAACATTCAGACCTAATCCAGTTCAACTAGAAATATGCTAGTCAGGTCTGTTCAGCCATTAGCATGAACATATCTGGTTATAAAAAAGTAAGTTCTGGAACAATTCAGTTTAAGCGCTAAACATCTCACGGATTTTTATTTAAAATCATGTTGTTCACAGGCAGTTCCCATGTACCAAATCTGGAAGAGTGGTTCTGATGGGTCTGCTTGAAGGTCCAGCACAGAATTAGGACAGTTTAGGGGCAACATTTTTCTACAGTTTCCTGGATTATTGTAGGATTGAGAAGGCTTTTAGAAAACAAAGACAGAAAGAATGACATCTGCAACATAAAGAAAACTGTAATTGTAGATGCCAAAGCCATTCACTGCAAATTACATAAATCATAGAATCATAGAAGGGTTTGGGTTGAAAGGGCCCTCAAAGATCATCTCATTCCAGCACCCCTGGATACCTTCTACTAGACTAGGTTGCTCAAAGCCCCATCCAGCCTGGCCTTGAACATGTCCAGGGATGGGGCACTCACAGCTTCCCTGGGCAACCTGTTCCAGTGCCTCACCACCATCATACTAAAGAATTTTTTCCAAGTATCTAATCGAACCTACTCTCTTTCAATTTGAACCCATCCCTCCTTGTCCTATCACTACATGCTTTTGTAAATAGTCTTTCCCTATCTTTCCTGTAAGTTCCCTTCAGGTACTGGAAAGCTAGTTAGATCATCCTGAAGCCTTCTTTTTTCCAGGCAGAACAACCCTAACCCTCTCAGCCTGCCTTCATAGGATAGGTGCTTCAGCCCACTCATCATCTTCATGGCACTCCTCTGGACTAGCTCCAACAGTTCCACAACCTTCTTATGTTGCTGTCAACCTGCTGCCCATGCTTCTTTGATGCAGCCCAGAATACAGCTGGCTTTCTGGGCTGTGAGTGTGCATTGCTGGGTCATGTTGACTTTCTTGTTAACCAACAGCCCCCAGGTTCTCCTCAGGGCTGCTCTCAATTTATTCTCCACCCAGCCTGTATTTGCCCTTGGGATTGCCCCTACCCAGGTGCAGGACCCTGCCTTGGCCTTGTTGAACTTCAGGTTTGCAGAGGCCCACCTCTCAAGCCTGTCCAGGTTCCTCAGGATGGCATTGCTTCCCTCCAGCGTGTCAACTGCATCACACAGCTTGGTGTCACTGGCAAACTTGCTGAGGGTGTACTCAATCCCACTGTCCATGTCACCGACAAAGATGTTAAAAAGTGCTGGAGGAAAACCTGAGGAACACCACTTGTCACCGGTCTCCACATGGACATCATGCCATTCACTGCAACTCTTTGAGTACAACTATCCAGCCAATTCCTTACCCACTGAGGAGTCCATCTATCAAATCCATGTCTCTCCAGTTTAGACAACTATACCATATGGGACAATGTCAAATGCTCTGCACAAGTCTACGTAGATGGCATCGGTGGTTCTTCCTTTATCCGCCAACACTGTAACCTGGGCCATAGAATGCCGTCAAATTTGTCAGGCACAGTTTGCCCATGTTGAAGCCATTTTGCCTGTCACAAACCACCTCCTTCTTTTCCATATGCTTTCACATAGCTCCCAGCAGGATCTGTGCCATGATCATGCTGGGCACAGAGGTAAGTCAGTATGACTGATTGTCTTCACTTTTTACTTGTGGCCTTAAACGAGTGATGCCAGTTAACAAGAAAACAAGTGAAACGCTAGGAAAAAGGTTTTAATTGGATAAGTAACTTCTTGAAGACACACTTTGATTGAATAAATCAAAACTACTTGTTTTGATAATCAATTATAGAATTGAATAAATCAAATTCACTTGTTTTCAGGATCACAAAGCTTTTTGACCGGGGCATGTCAAAAGTGAAGCCACAAAGGCAGAAACTCGGAAGCTAACTCAAAAGGTGGAGCAAGGTCGGCAGTGTTTCAGGTGCCAGGTGGACTCTGTCCACTGATGAGTGCTGAGGCTGACGAGCCTGGGGAACTTGGCATGGTGCTAATCATCAACCAGTGCTGGCGCCAGCTCCCAGAAGCTGAATTCCAAAGAGAAACCAAGAGTCCCAACAAGCACGCAGCTGGTGACCACAGCTCTGCTGACACGTTCCTGAGGGCAAACTCTGTCCCATGTTACGGTGGTGTCAGGCTGAGCAGTTGAGCAGGGGCTGACCATCATGTTGACTCCGAGATTTTTTTAATAATCATTAGTAACATTTATTAAGCACAGATACTTTTAGACATTATGACAACAAGTAAGTCTTCCCTCAACCACCTGAGACGGAAACTCAGAGAGATCCAAAAGTTATGTATATCCAGAGATTCAATTGCAGAGACAGAAACAGAAATATTTGATTTTAACAGATAACTAAATTACTATCTGCCTAAAGAAAGTAAGCCCCAGGTCCACAAGATCCCTTGAACAGCTTTCCAGTTTGTCTAGTTGCTCCAGGGCTTGGCCAAGCATGTGTCTTCTCCCTCCTCCATCCATCCTCTGCTGCCTCCAGGCCTCTTTTTGTAGCCAGATTTGAGCAGCTTTATAGACAGTTAGAGAGCTTTTTGTACCATTAAGCCACTGATGGTTAAATAAAATGTCTATTTTCAACTCCTTATTTCTACATGTGTTCAATCAATTAAAAAGTAAAAGGCTAAACCACTTACTGTCCAAATACTGGTTTTTGTTATAACAGACAACCCCTCAATGACTTACCCAGGCTATGTGATTTTATTTTATTTTCAACAAGGACTAACTGACCAATGTCAAATCCAAGTTAGACTCATACTTAAACAAAACCCTTTAAGTAATGCTCCACTAATCCCAGTTACTCCAGCCTTATTACAGCAATAATACTCTTTTTCTTGTTTGTTTGGAGGTTTTTTTCCTAGTATTAGCCATTTAAATAGACCCTCCACTATAAGCTGAGCTTTACAATTTCCTATGGTGCATAAGAAAACCTGCAAGAAAAGCCAAAATAAATATCCACTACCAAGATGAACAAAAAGATAAAGGTGAAGAAGTAGGAGGAATACCACATCGAGGTTGTTTGTTTACTTAATTCCATCTTAATTATTTAGACTCTCATCTCACTAATAGCTGTGCAGGTGCTAACTTTACTTCAAGAAGGACCCAGAGTTTTTGTTTGCATAAATCAAGTACATTTAATCAAGTGCACATTAGCTCATCAACACATTGAATCTGATGAGAAATTGCATAAGTGACAATGCCAAGCTATTTCGGTGAATATTCATGATATCTCTGCAGAACAGGCTGACTGGAGGAGAGTGAGAATAAAATGACAGTACAAGAACGGTAGCAATTACTTTTCTAGCAGTTAATGTTGCCATTAACTGCTTGCTGGCAAGAGCTTAAAGTTGCAAAACCCAATTTAAGCTTGTTACCTTAATTTTACAATTGTAATTCAATATTCTGAATGTAACACTAGTGTAACAAATATCTTCATTCAGTGCTTCATACAATAAATAATTTAAAAGTATATGAAAATTTCCAAATTATAGCCATTACAGAATTACAAATGCTCAATATTACATCTTCATAAAAATAAATAAATAAACCATTTTCTCAAAACTGAGCCAGAATCCAAACCCATTAGCAACAAGTAAGCAGGACTTTTTTGTTCTTAATAGGCATTCGTGAAGAGGTCTCCCTCCAAAATGTAATTTGTCCTTAGTGAGCTTCTGCATACAAGGCAAACAACTCCCAGTTTTGTAAAGCCACACAAAGCCTTTATCCAACTTCCAACATCATCCATAGAAAATTCAGGCAGAATAAGGCTGTGCCCTTAGTGAGCATATTTTACATAACAAGTCTCCAAGTCAGACGAACAAAGCAAGACTTAGATAAAAGAACAGAAAACTTGGATCACTTTCTAATTCCTAGAATGGACGAAGGAGGAGAGGAAGAGAGGACTGTTCAGGTGCACCATCTATTACATCCTTATGAAACC
Source organism: Aleadryas rufinucha (assembly GCA_013397815.1). Classification (NCBI taxonomy): domain Eukaryota; kingdom Metazoa; phylum Chordata; class Aves; order Passeriformes; genus Aleadryas; species Aleadryas rufinucha. The sequence goes on along the minus strand of VZTH01008560.1, from coordinate 38,618 downwards.
CTGAACCCTGTATACTCTGACCAACCCACAGGTCACACACCCTGTCCTTGTGGAGAGCTGCCTCCCTGCTACCACTACCCACCAAGTCCTAGTACAAGGTAGTTCACTGGATTCACATCTACCATTTCAGAAGAATGTAGGTGCTTGTGGGCTATGGTTCACAACTGCAGCTCAATTTAGCTGACCCCAACTGTTTGCCTTGTCCCTCTGTCACAACAGAGAGATATAAAGGAGATTCATGCTATCAGACTTCACAACATCACACACTAATACGAACAGCCACAAAATACAGTTTACATTCATATGCCTGTCTGTAAACTTTGGCAGATTCAAAGTTCAATAGAAAACAAGCCTGAATGGCAGAGTAACCTCTGGCAAACAGACAGGATGAACAGCTGAATGCGTCAGCTTCTGGAGCACAAGTCAGAGCCACAAGTGTATTTACTGTGCTATCCTTCCCATGTCGTTGACAATCCAGGAGTATCAAAGAAGCCTGGTTATCAACACTGTTGTAACAGATTATCACGAGCATCCAAAGCTTCAGTTGCACATTTTGGGGGTTCATGTTACTACAAAATACAGTATCACATTTTGATGGGTTGACCCTAGCTTCTCATAATAATCTCAGATGATTTAAACAGCTTTTGGTACCAGAAGCCACCATTCAAACTCCTTTCCCAAACACTGACACCATTTACTTTCTTTATTCGTTTAAGTCATATATTTTAAGAAAGACTATTTTCTACTTCACAGCAATCAGACTAGGCTTTAGATCCACAAGTACTCTAGGTAAGGAGGACAAGCCATACTAGGCTTTGAAGTAGACTTCCTCCCTTTTGTTTTGGCTGGAAGCATGTTCTATTCTGGTATATCGATTGCAGGTGGCAGCCCCCGTACCCAAGTGCGCTGGATCTGTCTCACAACCCGAGAGGCAGGCGGGGCATTAAGCGTCAGCCCAACATGCGTGTATAATCTCACTTCCTAGCAAACAGTGAACAGGTCTCCTAACTGATTTGCCTACAGCATGGTACACAACCCTGCTCTTGCAAGACAAGTTGCACATTTCAAGCTTTGGGGGAAAAAACAAAAAAAAAAAGAAGAAAAAAAAGAGATTTTTTTAGCCCAAATTTTGGGTTGATGTCTTCTGAAAAGAACTGTAAAGAAAACTGAAGTCAATCCTAGGTACATACCAGCAGCCTATTACTTACCAACCTTTGCTTCCTCCTAGATTCCATTGTAATGAGAACATAAACAGTAAAATAAGCATATATCTCCCTCGAATGAATTACCTTTTCAGAGTTCCCTCTGGTGTTCAATACGCTAATCATCACATTCAAGGTAACAGCCTTCGTTACAAAAGCATAAGTTTCATCACGAGCAAGTTATCATTTGATGACGAGCTCAGCGATAGGGACAGGACCATAGTGTTGTAACTCGTGGACAAAAGCAATGCTATTTTCCATCAGATTTCAGAGAGGCGATAAACTTATACTTCCTCCTTTGCATATTCAATAGAGTGTCTGATTAATCCCGAAAGGACTCAAACTGTTACAGATCCCTTCTGCCTCCCGGGGTCACCAAGACCGACGAAGTCTCGGAGAAAGCAAAGTAACAAATTACAGGTACAGCCCATCTGGACGCGGCACGCAAAGATGTTCTGCACCTCCCGAATAACTAAGCCTTGAGTCACAAGCCTTCCCAGCCTCGCACTCCCATTTGCCCGCACGGAACACGAGCAAAGTACAGTGGATCTAATTAACAGTTTGAAAAGAAAGTTTAAAGCTGCCTCTGCAAAGAGACAAAACGCGTTTGCAGGAAAATCCCAGACGAGTTCCCGAGTCGGCGGTGCGCAGGCGGAGTGCGGGGTCGGCGCCGGGCCAGGGCCAGCCGCGACACTGGGGCTGCTGACCCCGGCCGCTTCGGGGTTGCGAAACTCCCAGGAAGAGCAGCCAGCCTCCATCGAGCGGGGCGGAGGGAGCTCGCCGGACACCGGCGCTCCCCGGCTGCCGGTCGGGAGGAGCGCCTCCCCCACCTCCCCGCCCTGCACGGCGGCTGGGAAAGGCGCTCCGAGTCCGGAGCCGCCGCCCGGGAGCCCCTTAACCAAAACCATCTGGTCGCGGGCAGCGCGGTAGGAAGCCCCTTCCCCCCCGGCCGCCGCCGCCTACCCCCGGCCCTGACCCCACAGCCGAGGAGGAGAGAAGCTGCTCTACCCGCGACTCAGCAGCTCCCGAGCTGGGGGAGACAGGGNCGGGGAGAGAGGGAGGGGGGAGGCAGAGAGCGAGAGGAGAGAGAAACCGCCCCAAGAGAAATAATCATCACATGGCGGTCACGATCCGCCGCCGCCCCCCGACAGCCAGAGCCTACGCTTGGGAGCCGGGGAAAAGCTGCGAGGAGGGGACACACCTGTAGGCGCAGCACATATCCGCTGTGAGCACAATGCGAGACAGGAAACTGAAAAAACAGCCCAGGGAAGGAGAGAGGCTCCCGTTCGTCCCTCCTTCCCTTTCTCCCTCCCTTTCTCCCTCCCTCTCTCTGTCCGTCCTCCTCCTCCTCTCTCCACCCCCTGCCCCCGCTCAGGATCCGCTTGGCGCNGGAGCGCCTCCCCCACCTCCCCGCCCTGCACGGCGGCTGGGAAAGGCGCTCCGAGTCCGGAGCCGCCGCCCGGGAGCCCCTTAACCAAAACCATCTGGTCGCGGGCAGCGCGGTAGGAAGCCCCTTCCCCCCCGGCCGCCGCCGCCTACCCCCGGCCCTGACCCCACAGCCGAGGAGGAGAGAAGCTGCTCTACCCGCGACTCAGCAGCTCCCGAGCTGGGGGAGACAGGGGGAAGTCGCCGCGGAATCCGCCTTCCCCCTCCCCTCGGCGCCCCATCCCGCGGTGCGCGGCGGCAGGGCTGAGGCTGCGTTACCTTCAACAGGTGCAGGCGCCGGCGGGAGGGAGCCCGCGGGCACGGACCGTCCGAGCTGCCCGAGCGGGNCTCCCTCCCTTTCTCCCTCCCTCTCTCTGTCCGTCCTCCTCCTCCTCTCTCCACCCCCTGCCCCCGGTCAGGATCCGCTTGCAGCGCTGTCTCATGCAGGGAGATCCAGGCAGAGGGCTGGGAGGCGGCTGGAGCGGCACTTTCTCCCCGTTTTCCTTTCCCTGTCTCCGCTTTGTTTTGCCCGCCAGCCAGGCAGAGCCGGCTCGGCAAAGCGGGGCCGCCCGCGGGGCCGAGTGCTCCCGGAGAACCGGGGACGCTCCGAGCCCCGCCGGGGGACCGGGGCCGGACCGCGCGGCAGCTCCAGAGCTGGGGGCACCGAGCGCCAGCCGCCTCTGAGCGGCAGCTCCAGAGCATGGGGGCCCCCGGGATGAACAGCGGGGAGCGGCGGGACTGCCGGCAACTGCCTCTGGGCAGCCTCCGCCCGCGGTCAGGGTCGGCGCTTGGCCTCCGCTGCGCTCTCCAGCGAGGCGGCAGTACCACTGGGAAAGGGTCTACCTAGTGGTCTGTACCTAACGGCCTTGGGGTACCTGTCGTATCCCGGCGGTGTTTTGGGGACACTCCTGAACATGTAGGAACAGTGTAATTCCCACCCCTTATCCCCTGAGCAAAGTCTCTTGAGCACCCAGAGGCTGCGTCTCTTCTTGCACACCCTTGTTGTTGAGGGGCCCAGAATATGTCACTGGGATCACTTTTACTGAACTTGAAGTACTCTAGGGTTTATCCCTGTTAGGTAAATTCCCTGTAATCACAATTTCTGCAGCTCCTTTCTCTGTCTCAAGCACTCTACTAAAAAGCCTGTGTGCAAATTTTTCATGCCTTCCCCCAGAAACAGACCAACAGTTATTGCAGAGCCCACTTCCCACCTGTTGTGAACACAGCATCGCCTTGTCTCAACTGTAGCTAATGTAGACATAATCTATTAAAAGGAGGGATGTCTTAGAAGAATGGCTCAGGTAAGCTTTGGTCAGATCGTTTAGACTTTGTAACTTTCCATCAATGGAATGCGGACCAGCAATATTTCAAGGAGTAATTAATTAACTGCTCTTGGCACTTTGAGTGTGGCTTCATTAATGCTGCATGCATTGTGCTCCCTACTAAAACAACAGGAGAAAGCTGGTCCAAATGCCATGCTTCCCAAAATGGAAGTTGGTGAAAAATTGCCTCTGCATCTCAAAACAGCAACAAATACCAAATAAATAAAAATCAACTCAAAAAACCTGGTCAAGAGTAAGGTTATACTTTTGGAAGAGATGTTAAAAGCAGCTTTCAGACCCTGTCTGTGCAAAGCGCCACCTCAGACTTAGCAGTGGTTTGGGACCATTCAAACATTTTATAGTGTTTTGTGAGGTTTTCCCTTTGGGATTGCACAGGGGAGGCAGACTGCTGGCTGAGTTTTGCCAGTCTGGCCCAGCTAACCTCCCCCAGAAGGACCTCGTCCTTGTTTATTGGCTTCCTTCCTGCTCTTCACCTGACTGGGCTGCAAAATGAGAAAGAACAGCTCTGACATAATTGTAGTGTTTCAGAAGATCTGGATTCCCCTTCTGTACCTCTTCACTGACTGGAAAAGAGAAGGGGAATCTGAAGAGAGAGATGTGACTTCCCTAGGAAATTTGGTTTAGTTCCATCCTGCAATCTTTGTGAGGAATCCAGTAAGGAGAAACTCACAGGCTGCTAATGGGCTTGGTAACACCTGACTTTCCAGGCTGCTTTCTCAACATCTGGGTTTCTGGCCAGATTGTACCCAAAAGTTTTGGCAGAATGCCCTGGAATTACCAGCCTGATCTCTTTGTGCCCTGGGCTGTGAATCCCTGCCTTCCATCACATTCTGCCCCAGGGCCTTTTGCTGGGGTCTCTGTCACTCATTCCCCTACCCTGCCTGCTCCAAACCTAATGATCTGCTCTCCCTACTCTGGGGAGAAGCCCACATCTGCTCCATCTGATGACCGCTGACCAGGACTGTACTTGCCACACTTCTGCTGTCTCAAGGTGGCTGTACCCCGGTTAAATCTAAGCCTTGGTCCCCTCCCAGCTCACAACACAGTTCTCTCCGGCTGGAACAGTTTCCTCCAGCTCCTGTTCAGCTCCTGTTGCTCTGGCCTCATGACAACTTTTTCTTTTTTTTAAGCAGCCTGCCTGTGGACATACACAGAGCCAGAGCAATGGTGACAGTTTATTTAATTCAAAAGAAGAGCTGGTGAAGTGAAGCTGTGCTGAATCCTCATCCAGTCCATAACAATCCCTTGCTGTGCACTTGACCTTGCTGAGCCTGACAGGGATTATGGAGCTGATCTTAATAATGGAGCTTGAGGAGGTGGCCACACAGCATCCCGCCCAAGGACAGCCATCTTCTCTGCTAAGCCTCCATGAGCTGCTGTTCTGCCAGGCACATGTGGATGTGCTAAAGCAGCAGCATGGCGTATTGGCCCATGCTTCTGCCAGCTGGGACACAAATGTGTGCCACAGCACTTCGGCTACTGAATTCCGTGCTGAATTCAGCACTTCACCCACTTGCAGAGGTGAAAAGTGTTCACAAGATGGTCTTCTGCTCTTCCTTGTCTTGGAATCAGCACAACATCCTTCTGACCCATGGAGAAGTGATACAGGGAGATATTCCCCAGTGAACCCAGATAAACAGCTGCACAACAAAACCTGCTATTTGCGACTGAAGGATTATTTCCCTCCCTTATCATCATCCACCCAAAAAGAAAAGAAGAAAAGAGGTCAAATCAAGTCCTAAACGCAGAGATACTTAGAAAAGAGCAACAAGTCAAGGACTGAATGTTTAACAGCTTCCCAGACTCCTGGGCATCTTCACTGCAGTCATGCATGTGCACAGGTGTGGCTCAGGGCAGAAAGCTTTGTTCCCTCCCTCTCCAGCATCAGGACACAGATGACAGGGCTGTGTGTGAATAGAACTCCAGTCCAGATTTCAATTTCCTCTTTATTTTCTCCTTCTGCATTCCTTCTTTCTCTCCTTACTTTGTTATCACCCATTTATTGTTACATATATCCTCCTGATTTTTTTCTCTGCCTGTTATTTTTTCTCTGTGTGTTTTCTTTTACACTGAAGGCAACACCTGTGCCTCTTCCCTCCCTGCTTCTCTTCCCAATGCTGTCAATTCTGAATTTTGTCCAAGATGCAGCCTTACACAGTATCGTTCCTACTGCTGAGACCTTCAAGGCCTGTAGAAAAGAGCTGAATTTTTAGCTGTTATTATTAAAAACACCTTTTTCCATGATCAACAGAACTAATGAAGCCAGGTTTCCTGTGGTTTCGTCTCTGACTCACTCATTGCGATAACCTCGTCTCCCATTTCTGTTTCATGTCCGATGTGACATCTCTTCTCGGTGGCGAGAGGCGGGCGCTGCTGCAGGTCCGGAGCGCCGCGTGCTGCCGGCACAGCGCGGCTGCCTGCTCTGCCGGGGCCGCGGGCTGCTGCCAAGCACAGCCGAGTTCCTCCTTCATCTCTCTCTGTTGGAAAACTAATTTGAGTCTCTAGTCGCTGATGTTCACAAATCCCTGGGAACTTAATTATCTTTGAGGTTTCTGCTTCTTTTATTCATTTGTTTGCAACCAGCCAATGTGTTCTGACATTTTTATGAGGGGCTGATGGGCAGACAAATAGTCAGATGATTGATTATCAGCCTTTAGGAAGGAAGGTTGTTGCCCTGTGGAGATAACCTGGGAGCAACCCAAACAACTAAAAAAGAACATCAAATACTTTATAAAGTTTTGAAAATTGCACTTTCTGTGTGCAGAAAATTTTGATTGTCTGCACGCCCACATGTCTGATCAACCTCCTTACATCCTGCTTGGGGATGTCCCATATCTTAGCTCTCTTCTGAAGGGTGGGGAGGAGGAAGAAAGGGAAAAGGATTATTGCTCATTAAGCAGCGATTCATTAGCTGCACTGGGCAACCATTGAGATTCAGCCTGCCCTAGCACTCCTGATACCACCATCCTTTATAAGAAATTTATATCAATGGGAAAGCAAAATGCACAAGAAATAGGATACTACCTGAATGGGTTTAGTCTCATGGCAAAGATATAAACAAAGCATCTATAAGGGTTTTTCACCCTCCATCTGATTTGGATGCCTCTGGTTTGGATAGGGCACTGCATCATCTTCTGCCAGTGACTGAAATGACCCAAATATACATATTTATATTTTTACAGTCCATAAATCACCGGGATCTACTTTTTCTGTATAAAAAGTGCCAGATAAATCTAAGGTGTTATTATTAGATTTGTGAAATGTCACTGTGCACATCCTGATTTTCATGCCCTTTGCACCAAGCTCACATGGCAGAACAATTTATACACATTTGAGGTTGTTCTTTGCTTGATGGATTTCTCAGTGTCCATTTTCCTACTATCAGGGAAAAAAGATGTTTAAGGGTAAAACAGCCTAAGGTTAATTGTACAATTCCCTTCATTTTTTTCCTTTGATGCTAGAAAATATTTGATCCACCCAGAGCAAGTGGGTTTTGGTGTTTCCTAACCAGCCCTCACTTGATACATTTGTTTAACCCTGTGCAAAATGCTACACAGTCGGAATTTTTCTTTTGTTTAGTTTAACAAACATTTTGCATATACTTTTTAGAGATAGAAATTGCTGCACAAAGGTATGAGATAAAAAAGCAGCAGGCTCTGGATACAATTTCTGTATGGAATCCACAGAAAGCCTTATATGGATGTGTACAACATCTACATGCATATGCATATGCATAACTATTACAAGTAGCAGCCCTCGCAGTCAAGACTTGATGTTCTGACATTGCCCTGGCTGCACCTGGTTGTGTGCGAGCCTAGTTAAGAGATCCTTGGTTAATTAAGAGATTCATACAGGCAATGCTTGCATTCTTTAAAGCTATCTTGAATTTTCTGAGGAATTTAATGTAAAAAAATATTACAAGAATTTTCATCAGGAATTTTAGTGGTATTTCAAAATGTAGGTAAAATGAAAATTAATATAAAATATTGACAACGAATATTTGGCTCTGCCCTTTTTATTCCCTCCTCCTTTTGTTATTTAAATAAGCCCTTCACAAACACACATACACACACATGCCTGTATATATATAAACCAGACAAACCAGCATTTCCAACTTTAAGGCAGCTGCCTAGCAAAGCACTGAAGCCATTGCTCTGCCATTTGTTTTAACCGCAGTCAATATACTTGCACTTGGTGGTATTGGTAATTCTTCAACTGGTTGAAAAATTGTCTATTGGGATCAGCTAACTGCCATGCATCCTTCTAGAAATATAACTATATTATAGAAAAGAATAGTAGAATCTCATTATCTACTAATATTTGAACTCATTTTATTATGGAGAAGTAGGCTATGGGAAGACAATTACAAATAAGAGTTCATGATTACAGTGTTCAAAAGTGGAAAATCAGATTTACCTATTCTGTGCTGGAAATAATGCATCTTTTTACATCAGTAACCTTAGATACTGTGTGATTAGTATTTTCCAAATTTGTATTGCAGAAATTTTGTGTTTATACTATTGAAGTGTGTCTGAATTAGAGTTGTTTAGAATGCAGATTAAATAGTAGGAGTTTAAGATGGTGCAACAGCATTAAAGAAGCATTTGTCATTTAAAAATATTTAGACCTTTCAGAATTCATCAATGACACTTCAGTTAAAAAGAAAAAATAAAGTATTGACTACTACCACAGATGCTGTATTTTACCTTTTTATTCAAAGGAAGATTTCCAAGATTTCCTAGTTTAAATGACTAGCTGAGCTTCTATCATGTAAAGGCAACTAATCAATAAATCATGTGCCATTGTTGTAGCTCAGCATGTCAAATAGCTGCATTTCAGTGTCCACACTCTAAGGTGTTGAGCAATTTTTTTGTTCTTGTACATTTCTAGCTCATTAGCCCTGATTCTAAGAGTGGTTATTTTCATGTCAATGAAATTGTTAGAAAAATCACGTCTTACCTGCTTCTGCCAAAGGGAGGAGATGGAATGGGGTAATGAATGGGAAACTTCTCTTCCTTAACACTGCTTGCCACCCCATGTGGGTTTGCTAAAGCAGCTTTTCCTTGTGAGCAACATGGAAAATAAATACATGGCATCCTGCTAGACATCCTGGATGTTTTGATGCTCATGGGAGATGGTAAAAGGATGAATGTTTTTGAAAGCAGCTTTTGGCATACATAAATCATGAGGTTTGTACTGAGGCCCGGGACATCCAACTCGAAGGATTTTGGTTAGATAACAGCATGAAGATGGACTAATAAACTTTCAATTACCCTGCACATCTCTGTTATATTTGCCTATCAGAACTCCAGTGCAATCTTCATCTACCATATGAAAACTGCCCTGCATGAGTAGGTGAAATAGGTGGCCGGTATGCATCCAAATCTCTGGTTTAAGAACAGTGGCAAACAGCTGAAAAAGCATTAACCTTTGGTGTGATCTCCCATTGCCATTAATCACATTTGGAGTGCCTTTGCCACTCTGTCAGAGTATCTAAAAATGTTCTTGATGAAAGCGATTGGTTCACTTGGACTCAGGCCAGAATAAAGTGGTGTTTGTCCTCAGAGAGAGATGCAACAAAGAACTAGCCAAAGTGCAGTTGCTGTCTTTTGTCTGCAGTAAACACCTCTAGTTCATCAGGATATTGCAAAATCTCACTGTCCTCTATGCATCAGTCTTAAAAATGCCTGGTTTTTTGTGTTTTATTTTATAGAAGATTAAGTTATTTTCTTGTGGACAATAACTCAGGATGTAACAAACCCCATGTTTATCACAGTCACATCACATATCTGGAACTCACGCAATCGGAAGTGAATTGTGAGGGTTTGTATAGATTTCTGCAAGAACAGAACACAAATGCTCAGTTTTGCGATGGCTCAGTTTTGTGTATGTGTGTATACAAATACATGTATATATACATCAAGCCTGTGCTTGAACTCCTTTCCTGTATGCACTGTAAGAAAGCCTGGGGTTTTGTTTCCAAAGCGATTAATAGTCGAGGCTGCAGATATATTTCATTCTAGTAATTCTTGCATAAATGGTGCTCCTCTGAGCAAGCAGATCGCAAAGCCTGGTATAAAATTTGTGAGAGCTGAACAAAATTCAGTCACATCAGATCAGCTAAGGAACTGTCCTGCACAGTGGCTCAGGCAAATCAGGATTTTGGTCACCTTTTACATAGTTCTGAATGCTTCTTTCCTTCAAGAAAGCTCTTCATGCAGGGTGGTGCCTCCTCCCAAGGTTTGTCACACAAAGAGTCACCATTGGATGCAGAAGTCCCCTACCAGTGACTCTCTGGAACTTGTGTTTTTTCTCCTCGGACCACATCTATTGTGTGACCTCACACATGGAGGTTCACAGACCCAGGCAGGTGGAAAGGACCTCTGAGGTGTTTAGTACATACCCCTGACTTGGAGCAGTATCACATACACCTATAGGTAAATTTTGACTTGTTTGTCCAGAGGAGAACCATAGAGTTGATCAGAGGGCTAGAGCACCTTTCCCATGAGGAAAGGCTGAGAGAGTTGGGGCTGTTCACCCTGGAGAAGATATGGCTCCAGCCTGACCTTGTTGCAGCCTTTCAGTTCCTGAAGGAGGCCTATAAGAAAGATGGGGAGAAACATTTTAACTGAGCTTGTTACAATAGGACAAGAGGTAATGGTTCTAAACTAAAAGAGGGTAAATTTAGATTACATGTAAGAGAATTTTTTACTGTGAGGGTGGTGAAACACTGGTACAGGTTACCCAGAGAGGTGGCNTTGAGCAATTTTTTTGTTCTTGTACATTTCTAGCTCATTAGCCCTGATTCTAAGAGTGGTTATTTTCATGTCAATGAAATTGTTAGAAAAATCACGTCTTACCTGCTTCTGCCAAAGGGAGGAGATGGAATGGGGTAATGAATGGGAAACTTCTCTTCCTTAACACTGCTTGCCACCCCATGTGGGTTTGCTAAAGCAGCTTTTCCTTGTGAGCAACATGGAAAATAAATACATGGCATCCTGCTAGACATCCTGGATGTTTTGATGCTCATGGGAGATGGTAAAAGGATGAATGTTTTTGAAAGCAGCTTTTGGCATACATAAATCATGAGGTTTGTACTGAGGCCCGGGACATCCAACTCGAAGGATTTTGGTTAGATAACAGCATGAAGATGGACTAATAAACTTTCAATTACCCTGCACATCTCTGTTATATTTGCCTATCAGAACTCCAGTGCAATCTTCATCTACCATATGAAAACTGCCCTGCATGAGTAGGTGAAATAGGTGGCCGGTATGCATCCAAATCTCTGGTTTAAGAACAGTGGCAAACAGCTGAAAAAGCATTAACCTTTGGTGTGATCTCCCATTGCCATTAATCACATTTGGAGTGCCTTTGCCACTCTGTCAGAGTATCTAAAAATGTTCTTGATGAAAGCGATTGGTTCACTTGGACTCAGGCCAGAATAAAGTGGTGTTTGTCCTCAGAGAGAGATGCAACAAAGAACTAGCCAAAGTGCAGTTGCTGTCTTTTGTCTGCAGTAAACACCTCTAGTTCATCAGGATATTGCAAAATCTCACTGTCCTCTATGCATCAGTCTTAAAAATGCCTGGTTTTTTGTGTTTTATTTTATAGAAGATTAAGTTATTTTCTTGTGGACAATAACTCAGGATGTAACAAACCCCATGTTTATCACAGTCACATCACATATCTGGAACTCACGCAATCGGAAGTGAATTGTGAGGGTTTGTATAGATTTCTGCAAGAACAGAACACAAATGCTCAGTTTTGCGATGGCTCAGTTTTGTGTATGTGTGTATACAAATACATGTATATATACATCAAGCCTGTGCTTGAACTCCTTTCCTGTATGCACTGTAAGAAAGCCTGGGGTTTTGTTTCCAAAGCGATTAATAGTCGAGGCTGCAGATATATTTCATTCTAGTAATTCTTGCATAAATGGTGCTCCTCTGAGCAAGCAGATCGCAAAGCCTGGTATAAAATTTGTGAGAGCTGAACAAAATTCAGTCACATCAGATCAGCTAAGGAACTGTCCTGCACAGTGGCTCAGGCAAATCAGGATTTTGGTCACCTTTTACATAGTTCTGAATGCTTCTTTCCTTCAAGAAAGCTCTTCATGCAGGGTGGTGCCTCCTCCCAAGGTTTGTCACACAAAGAGTCACCATTGGATGCAGAAGTCCCCTACCAGTGACTCTCTGGAACTTGTGTTTTTTCTCCTCGGACCACATCTATTGTGTGACCTCACACATGGAGGTTCACAGACCCAGGCAGGTGGAAAGGACCTCTGAGGTGTTTAGTACATACCCCTGACTTGGAGCAGTATCACATACACCTATAGGTAAATTTTGACTTGTTTGTCCAGAGGAGAACCATAGAGTTGATCAGAGGGCTAGAGCACCTTTCCCATGAGGAAAGGCTGAGAGAGTTGGGGCTGTTCACCCTGGAGAAGATATGGCTCCAGCCTGACCTTGTTGCAGCCTTTCAGTTCCTGAAGGAGGCCTATAAGAAAGATGGGGAGAAACATTTTAACTGAGCTTGTTACAATAGGACAAGAGGTAATGGTTCTAAACTAAAAGAGGGTAAATTTAGATTACATGTAAGAGAATTTTTTACTGTGAGGGTGGTGAAACACTGGTACAGGTTACCCAGAGAGGTGGCCAATGCCCCATCACTGGAAATGCTCAAGGTCGGGCTGGACAGTGTTCTCAGCANTGTCCTCTATGCATCAGTCTTAAAAATGCCTGGTTTTTTGTGTTTTATTTTATAGAAGATTAAGTTATTTTCTTGTGGACAATAACTCAGGATGTAACAAACCCCATGTTTATCACAGTCACATCACATATCTGGAACTCACGCAATCGGAAGTGAATTGTGAGGGTTTGTATAGATTTCTGCAAGAACAGAACACAAATGCTCAGTTTTGCGATGGCTCAGTTTTGTGTATGTGTGTATACAAATACATGTATATATACATCAAGCCTGTGCTTGAACTCCTTTCCTGTATGCACTGTAAGAAAGCCTGGGGTTTTGTTTCCAAAGCGATTAATAGTCGAGGCTGCAGATATATTTCATTCTAGTAATTCTTGCATAAATGGTGCTCCTCTGAGCAAGCAGATCGCAAAGCCTGGTATAAAATTTGTGAGAGCTGAACAAAATTCAGTCACATCAGATCAGCTAAGGAACTGTCCTGCACAGTGGCTCAGGCAAATCAGGATTTTGGTCACCTTTTACATAGTTCTGAATGCTTCTTTCCTTCAAGAAAGCTCTTCATGCAGGGTGGTGCCTCCTCCCAAGGTTTGTCACACAAAGAGTCACCATTGGATGCAGAAGTCCCCTACCAGTGACTCTCTGGAACTTGTGTTTTTTCTCCTCGGACCACATCTATTGTGTGACCTCACACATGGAGGTTCACAGACCCAGGCAGGTGGAAAGGACCTCTGAGGTGTTTAGTACATACCCCTGACTTGGAGCAGTATCACATACACCTATAGGTAAATTTTGACTTGTTTGTCCAGAGGAGAACCATAGAGTTGATCAGAGGGCTAGAGCACCTTTCCCATGAGGAAAGGCTGAGAGAGTTGGGGCTGTTCACCCTGGAGAAGATATGGCTCCAGCCTGACCTTGTTGCAGCCTTTCAGTTCCTGAAGGAGGCCTATAAGAAAGATGGGGAGAAACATTTTAACTGAGCTTGTTACAATAGGACAAGAGGTAATGGTTCTAAACTAAAAGAGGGTAAATTTAGATTACATGTAAGAGAATTTTTTACTGTGAGGGTGGTGAAACACTGGTACAGGTTACCCAGAGAGGTGGCCAATGCCCCATCACTGGAAATGCTCAAGGTCGGGCTGGACAGTGTTCTCAGCAACCTGATCTAGTTGTAGATGTCCTTGCTCACTACAGGGAGTTGGACTAGGTGACCTTCACAAGGTGCCTTTCAACCCAAAGTATTCCATAATTGTATGTTTCTATGTTCTCCTAAAAATATCTCCCTTGATGGAGGTCTGAGCATTTTGCAGGCCATCTGTCTAACTCTTAACTGTTGTAATCCCAATGTCCCATCTGAATCTGCCTTACTGCAGATTAAACACTTTTTTTCTTATGTTAACAAGGATGTTAAAGCAGGTAGGTTGTTCTTGTCTCTTCACAAAAACCCTTTAGGTATTTGAAAATTGTGATTATACCTTCTCTAAGCCTTCATTCTTTACACATCTCTTTCACCATTCATTCAAACTTCTCATGTGGGCTGAATTTTCTAGGTCTCTGATTATTTTCTGGGCTTGTGTAACTGGGCAGCTTCATCCCTGAAATGTAGTCCTTAACAGTAGCCCTGATCCTTCAGCTGAGCCCTTGCCAGTGGTGAATACAGTGAAAAGATTGCCTCAATTGCTGTGCAAGTCGTACTGCTATTATACGAAACTTGGAAGTCTGAGCTAAAAGGTCCTTGGGCAAATGGTGCACTGAAATGGAGAAGAATTGAACCGTGGTGGTAAGGGGAGTGTGGAGCCTGTCAGTAGATGGATTTGCTTATTATGTATGCAATGCTTCTAGTGAAGGTAAAGTCTACAAGGATTACATGACCTATGCCAATGTTATAATACCCTGAAGATGTTATTTAGTCTTGCTGGATTTGTTTTGGTTTGCATTTAGCCTCCTTTTTCAGCTGACTGAGGAAAACATAATATAAAAGTAATAAAATATTGCTTAAATTTACTAGCAAAATAAGTGTCCAGGAGGATAAACTTCAGTGTCATTAGAGAAAATAGCCAAATATAGAGATCTAGCTAGACAAAAAGATATACTCCTTTTACATGTTGAAATTAAGCCAAGTCCTGCACAGATGCCCAGTGGCCAAACTAAAATACCATCAATGCAACCCTAACCAATGATGTGACTCCTGGGGCAGCCATCTCTCACCCAACAGCTCGGAGCCTGAGCCGGGGGACTGAGCCTGGAGACTGTTCATCTAGAGGCATACTAAAGCAGCAACTGGAGCTTGTAGCTGGGAACTCCTGTCTCCCAAATCTTCACTCTAACTACATTTCTTCTGCCTTTGGCACCTCTCCCAAGCCCTTCTCTCAGCGTGGTGATACATGGAAGTGAGGAAATGAATGCTGAAAGTAGCAAATGATGATTAATGAACACCTAGTCCCTCTGTTTTACTGTCCTTCTCTGTGTAACAAGTCCTTGATAATTAATTTCTTCAAGAGGGGTTTCACACTATAACTAGCTGGTCTAAGGTTCTCTTCAATGATTGATGGTTCCCATCCCCTTCCCTGATTCTGGCCATATAATTCCCCAGCATCTTGGTCCAGTTTGGTACATATCTGACCCCATAAAATAAACCTCTTTTGGGAGCCAATGATCAGAAAATAACAAGAAAAAGAGATATATTTTTTCTGCTTCCAGAATGCCTGATGATATTGCTCCCTGGTCAGGTTTACCACCATGTCAGGATGGTGCTAACAGTGGCACACTGGAATGGGATTGGAATGGGATGAGAGAATGGAACATGCAGGCAGCAGACGACTAGATCAACCACTGGGTAGCTTTAACATCCCTCTTCACTGTTAGAGGGGAAAAAAAGTCATGGGAAGCAATCATTTGTGCTTCATTTGTGTTTTCTCTTCTGAAATCTGTGGTTTTAACAATACTTGACTTTCATTTCTACATTCCACTGAAGTTGCAGCTGTCTCTACTTGAAGTAGGTGGGAGGCTTAAGAATGAGATTGTTACAAAAAGGCAGTGCAGTTTTAATCCTTCTTTGATCATCTGTTTTTCTATTTTTCTGTAAGATTCCACTCCCTGGCCCAGCCTCAGAGCAGAAGTCAATAAGGCAGTAGGAACATTCACACTTTAAGCTTTCTGCACACCAGTCACCATGGGGCATGAGAGTGCTCTGAGTGTGAACTCCTGCTGCCACCCTCCTCTCCTGCCTCCATCGCTTACAGAAGGACGGAGGCAGCAGGAAGGGCAGCACAAGCCAGAGATCAAGCAACATGAGAAATGGCTGGACAATTGCAATTGACAAGCAAGAGACTTGTAAGAGGCAAAATTTAAAGCCTCATTTCAGTTTTCCTTGTTAGGGTGATGTTAGGCCTCCTACAACAATGACAAGCCTGATACAATCTAAGCAATATTGTATAGCTGAGAGCTGATTGAGGCTCTATCAGACATTCGAATCTCTCCCTAATGTTTTGCTTCTGATACCCAGGAAATTTTGTTCTGCTCTTGGAACAGAAGAGATATCATCATTTGAATAAAACAAAGAAAAACAACCAAACATTTGGCAAATACATTATTTTAATTGTAAATGTGGTAACTATTTGGAAATGTTGATGTTTTTTGGCAAGCACAGTGCACACATGTATGTTATTAGTCACCCAACACATTAGATTTGTGATAAATATACTTCTTAAAATAGATTTGCTCAGTATTTAAAATTTTTGTCTTCTTTATTCAATGAAGAATTTTGTCTTCTTTATTCAACCCTATCTGTAGCAGATGGATAGGGGAAAAACATTTTTGACCTCAGAATGGAATAGTTTGATGGAATTGCAACAGACAGATGACTTCTGTGTGTTAATAGCATCTTATTCAAAATGGTTACTGCCATGGATCACAGTGCTGTATTACAGGCTTATGATAAGTATTGCTGTAGAACATATTTAACTAGTCTGGCAAAGAAGGGTAGAAGAAAAATAACTTTGTGTACTACATCTGCTCCTCAATCCTTTAGCAGTTTTTGTAGTTTGACATACAGTCTTATATTTCCCATGTTTTCCTAAAAAAAATAAGGCTTATGAAATGATGGTTTGGATTTTTATCTCTTCTCCCATAACAAATCGGGAACCATGTCCTCATTTCCATTTTTTTAAATATTGAAGTCCTGGAAATTTTATTAAAAATGTGTATACAGGTAGAAGTAGCCAAATTGGTGTCATAAAGGAAAAAATGTGATGTCAGTGAGGTTGGTAAGTATGAAGAGATTGAAACAGAAGAGAGATTTAGGTATGCTTCCTTTAGGTATGGGAAAAGGTTCATATATAGCTGCTGTCACAGTTTTAGGCACTGAAAAAGAGCCATAGGATTAGCTGCAGAGATGACTGATTTTGATAATTTTGTATCAAAATACTGTTGTGTGCATCACAAGAAGTGAAGGAGATATTTTGCTTCATTTTTAGTTTGAGTATTCACAACAGCAACAGCCTACAACCAAAATCTTGTTTCTCTCTGAATGTTTGAGATATGTGACCCGCTGAGAACTTCTGCAGCCTTGGTCCCCTGGGGTGGCTGGTAGAAGAGTCTTGCTCTCAGGTCTTGCTCTCACGACCACGTTTGCAGCCCGTGCATATTGATAGCCCAAATGGGAGTATTTTCATAGGTTTGAAACGAAGCTCGTGTACAGTTGTTGGCAGGGTCAGCTCCCAAGAGCTCGGTGTTTCTACCGCCTAATGGAGCAGCTCTCTTAACCCAGGCGAGGTTGACACGGGTGCCTTGCAGAAGGTTTAATTCTCACTGAGAGCTAGTGTTAGCAGCTAAGTGTTCACATTGCTTCTTTGTTTTCCTGTGGTGCTTTGCCTGGTTCTGAATACCTTTAAAATGGTGCATGCCTGCAATTACATGTGAAAGAAATATTCATTGTCTTTCCAAAGCATGTGCTGCAGGAGTCCAAGAGAGAAAACTAAATGAAAGGTCTTTTTAGATGTGAAAAACATATCAATCCGTGCTAACAGCTGATTTCAGCAGCCTCTTCTGTCACACTCCTGTGGCTGGGAGAAGTTCTTTCTTTCCTCAAAGAAAATTGCCCCCTTAACGTTACTCTGAGGTAGGGTGAGGAGAGCGAAGAGGAAATTAGTGCTTCTTCTCGTTTGGTAATTTTGTTCCACTCAAAGACTGTTAGCAGCCAACGAAAGCAGTTGTGCTCCCGTTGGCTGCCTTCTTTGTGTATTAGGCAGAGGGAAATGGCAGCCTGCTGCAAAGGAAGAGCCCTTTTCAGCAGAAATCATGGAAATTCCCTTATCCTGCCCCCGGACAAGCAAGCAAGGAAACAGCAACAGGAGATAGCGCGGTGTGTTGGCAATGGAGGGGAACAGCCACAGAACAATTGATGTGAAAGCCTTCAGCTGAAATCAGCATGTGGCCCACGCAGCTGGCCAGCCTGGCTGTCTGTAGCTGCAGTAAGGTATTTACACCTTGGACACAGTAAGAGAAGTGCTAAAAAAACCAGGAGAGAATCATTAGACTGTGTTTATTAACAGCACAGTGCTTTATCTTCAAAGTGTTGTGTACAATTAATCAATATATTCAGCAAGCGCAGTAAATGGATAGCATTCATTATCACCCAGTCACTATCTTACAAACAGATTTAAAGTGATGAGAAGAAGATGCGTTTGAAACCTTGTGAAGGCACATTTTTAACCTGCTATTTGAACTGGTGCAACCCCATTTTGAACTACTTTCTTGTCCTTTCAATCCCAGTTTCCCAAGCATTGCCCAGAGGGCTGAGGGCATTTCAGTGTCCTCTCTTATCACTTTGGTATCTGCCTGTTAGGAACTCGAATGAAATCTGTTCACTTCACAGAAAGATATGATTACTCTTGGAGGATTGTCATCACTTTCAGTCATTAGCAACAGTAGTCCTGAACCATATTTTATGTGGGCATCCTCATCAAGTGTGCACCTTCCCTGTGGATACAGGAAAGCTGGACTGGAGTTGTGCTTGGTTTGAACCTAAAACATGTTGCCTTCTCCACGTTCTGAGAGAATGGGTATTCAATGGCATTTGTATCAGTCTCTAAGTCCTGGGCTGAATTTAAGCTACTGGCAGCAGCAAAATAAAACTACAACCAGTCCCCCAAGGCAGGCAGATTCCAGTCAATATCTGACTAACTACAGAAATTACATACAAAGTCAGACATTCTTACATGCTCTCACACAGTAATACATAGGGTGTAGAGTGAAGAGCAGCTGAGGGAGCTGAAGTTGTTTAACTTGGAGAAAAGAAGGCTCAAGGGAGACATTATCATGCTGTGCAGCTACCTGAAAGGAGGTTGTGCTGAAGTGGGGGTCGGTCTCTTCTCCTAAGTAACAAGTGATGGGATGAGGGGAAATGGCCTCAAGTTACACCAGGGGAGATTTAGGTTGGATATTACAGAAAATTTCTTCACAGAAAAGGTTGTCAAGCATTGGAACAGGCTGCCCAGGCAAGTGGTTGAGTCACCATTAAGGTCTTTATAAGATATGTAGATGTGGTGCTTAGGGACATGGTTTAGTGGTGGACTTAGCAAGGTTGGTTTAAGGTTGGACTTGATCTTAGTGGTATTTTCCAACCTAAATGATTCTCTGATTCTATAGACTAGAAGATGAAATCAAGCCCAGAAACACAATTCAGATCATGGACAGCTCTTCTAACATAAAACAATAGAGCAGTGATGCTAATTTTCTGAGTGTTGTCATTTAGTGAATAACAAACCTTTTCAAGGTTGTCTTATCATCATTCATAGGACAAACTCACTTCAATGTGGATGTACAAGCACCAGTTTCAAGAAGTACTGTCAATCTTTTCATTAAAGTTTTTCCCCCGCTTTCTCTCTCCCTCCTGCCATCACTCCTTTTTTCCCCAAAGAAAGCATTGCACAATGGCAGCAAAAGGAAAAATCTGCGAAATTCCAGGTCAACAAGAAAGCCCCATTTCTATTAGATTTATTGGGAACTTTTAGTTTTTTGGGTTTTTTTTGAAGAGTGGCTTCTGATGCTGCTTGCTTCTGTAGACACTTTCTAATTTTAGACCTTTTGAAATTAGTCTGAGCAATCCTTCGGATGTTTTTTAGTGCTTTTAAAAGAAAATCTACTCATTAAAAACATCATTAGCTACAGTAAAAATGGAGCTTGTGCAGTAGTTCCAAGGTATTTTCTTCTATTTCTATTCTGTTTAGTTTAATGCTTCAGAGATTATTTGTTCAGATAGGATTTTATTTGTTTCAGATAGGGTAGCCTGATAGATAGAAAAACTCAGTGATTAATTTATGTTGTTATTAAACTATCAAGGCTTCAGGTACTAAAATATAAATATTGTGAATCAAAACGCAAAGAACTGAGGAAATTAAAAAATAAAAATAAAAATAAAAAGGTCTTTGATGGTACACACTTTAGTCCGATTTGTACCGAACAATAATCTGCCCATGCAGAGAGCTCAACGGGCTAAATTTCAGGTCCAAGCTGTGCCACAGATTCCTGTGCTGCCTTAGATCACCATTGGCAACTGCATTTTTTAAACAGTTGCTCATGTGCAACGTTTCTGTCTTTGTGTGCCCTAATGAGAAAGTAGCAGTCAGTCCAGGACTGCTCCAGAGCCTTTGGTGCTTCAACCGCTCGGCTGCCATGGGCCACACCAGGCACCCAGCCTGCTGGAAATGACAGCAAGTCTCTCCTTTTCACACCCATTCACTATGACAGGAGTCATATGTGTACAGTGTGGTTGAGTTAATGTGATTGTGGTAGCTGTAATATTTTACATTTCTTTCCAAATGTAATTGACTATCTCAAAATCTATTATGATGTTCTAATGCCAAAACATTACTTTAGAAGTTAAAAACACGGATGGGATAAAATACTTTGCTTTTCATTTTAGAGCTGTGATTTTCACAAAAAATCCACTGTAGGTTTAGAAATTAATGGTAACCTACAATATTTCATGTAGCCAGAGTACCATCCCTTTGCAGACCAGGAGAAGACATTCAAATAGTTTGATTTGCAGCTATTGATTCTGAAGAGCATGACAGGATAATCACAGCATTTCTGTTCTTAAATTGTGCTGCAGCCCAAACACAAATTAAGGGGTCAACTGCTGTGCCTAAAACATGCAAAACTCTCAAAATATCAGCATTCAGTCTGACTTGGTAGTTTGGACACTACTAAAGATCTTGGCAAAACAGAATGGATGCAGGGCACTCTCTATCTTCTCTACTCTTGCATAGTCTCATATGGTTGGAGGGGCCAGCTCAGATGGCTCTAGGGAGGGAGATCTGCTGCAGCCTGCTCAGAGACACCGTGGCAGGAGAGGGAAGGTGGTGCAGGGTGCCCAGCTCGGGTCTGGAGGAGAATGGCTGGTAATATGAGACAGCCCTTTAGGCAAAGTGCTTAAGACCAAACACAGATTTAAAAAGAAGGTGTAAAGGACACATAGTGAGAACTTCTTAGCAGGACTGTTGCCAGACTACTTTGGCTCTTGTTTGTGGAATCATCTTAGATGTGTTGCTGAAATGTAAAGATGTTGAACCAGAATGCCACTTCATCTGCATGAGCACAGGCGCTCCTGTAGTGTGTCAGCAATTCTCCTGGATGCCCCTTCTTTTCCGATGGTGGCAAACTGCCTTTTCATGACAGGGAAGCCAAAATGCTCTGCAAGAAACACTCTCAATACTATTAAAAATTATAGAAATTGTAATCAGCCTTTGTCCTGCTAGGATTTAGGCAAGGCTGTCACAGCAAGGAAGGATGGAAATGCTCTTGGCTCACTTGACTTTACTCAGTGCTTTGCTCTGCTCTACATGTGCTCACCCACATGGCTGGCTGGAATTCCCATGACCATAGTGCATTTTCACCATTTTGCATTTCCACCATTGTACATTGTCATAATGGCTTCTTCCCTAGAAATCTGGAAGATCCAATACTCCCACCTGACTTCAGACTGGACTGTGATGGGCAGAAGCTGTATGCAAATAGCAAGATCATAGCTGATAGCAAGACAAAAACCAATGGCTGTGGCTAATGGGGTTAATGGAGCTGGATTTTCCCATCAGATGCTGGAGTTTACAACAAAATCAAAATTTGCAGGTGTGATATGGTGAGTATTTAAGATGAATGTTCCAGTTCTGGTAAATAATCAAGGAGACAAGAGACTGATCCTGAATTTGCATTTAAATTAAACAATAATCAAGTGGGGAAAATAGCCTTTTGGTGAAGTGAGAAGGAAGGGACAGAAAAAATGGGTAAAATGCTTATGGGCAGCAGTGGGAAAGCCAGAGACTGCAGCACACAAAGATAATATCTGGCTTACAGTATCTACTGGTACAAAGCCACTATTTTTTCCAAGTTGATTTGAGCTGCCTGCTGAATAACTTTACTCTGATCCAGACATTTGCATTCTGTGGCTTCAGTGTTTTTGACCTAGCACTTAGGATCCCAGAAAATGGGCTTGTGAGTGAACAAGGCTCTCAGGCAGTTAAACAGCACATGATTGCAGCTCCAATTGTCTTGTAGTGTGACTTGCAGTTGCTTTTCCACTTAATATTCCTTCGGGCAAACAGGCTTTTTAATTCCTGTGCATTTTACTGGAAGATTTGCAGATCTGCCTTTAATGTTTTGCTTTATCTGATTGTTTTTGAGAAATACCAGGGACTTGAACTTGAATTCTCTGCCTGGAGACATTTTTGTTTGCTTAACAGATGAATAGCCCATACAGTGAAATTTGCAACAAAACTTTCTGCAATGCCAAATGGTACTTCTTTTGCCCCTTTAAAGTTAGTTTTGTAGCGTTCAATGTTATGTGCATTATGCAGTAAATGATTTATCCTTCCAGTGTTCTTCATTAGTGTGGAATTCTTGGACTAAGACTCTTTTAGGGTTAAATTTTAGACTTGGTTTTTAGAAAGCCACATCAGTCATGATCTAATTGCACAATTTCAGCAGAGCTGACATTTAAAGTATGTGATAATTCTACCACTTCAGACAACCACTATTTCAAAGACTATCTCCTAGAACTAAATTAAGGATCATCTAGATTGAAGTAAGAAGTGCTGCAGCATTGTTTGATTTAAAAAAAAAAATTATTCTACAGGGAAAATAATTGTGATCTGTTTATGCAGATATTTGAGATACACTGTCACTGAAAATATACAGGTAGCCAGTCCACCAGAAAGTTTCACTTACCAGAATTTCAAGTCTTCTTTGTTCTATTGACATAAATTTATTGGTAAGAAGACAACCACACTTGGTTTTGATGCTTAAAAGTGCATATTGGGAAAAATGGCCCAAGGATTAATCTTAATAAATGTCACTCTCAAAAGACAGTCAGCTTCAAAATCAATCTATCAATCCCAACCATGTACTTGTGGTTAATACACTCTTTCCATTAAAAGTAAATTTTCACAGTAAAATGTTGAAAGCAGATGTGCTATGAGGTCTCTGCATGGAAAACATCCTGCAAGGGGATTGTGTGGAATAACTGGGCAAACAAAGCAGAGCAGGCAGCAACTGTTCCTTTGCTCCTCCAAAGATTAGCATTGATAACAATAAAGTGAAATAAAAATCACATAATTGAAAACAGCATATCTCTTGTCTTGGTTTTCATCCAAGTCATATGACAGTTAGTGCAGATCTCTGCCTCCTGAAGGCATTGCCTTCACTCTGCCTCTGAAGAAAGCAGTTCCCATGTCTGTTTACTGCCTGCTTAACTGGGAGAAGGGAAAGATGAACCAGTTAGGTGCTGGCACAAGGTCTTGCCATAAATCCATTTGTTTCTCTTTTACAGGAAACAGTTAAGAATATGTGGTTATTTTGATTGTAAAAACAACCTTCTTTTTATATTCCTATTTTTTATATGGCATCATAGAATTATGATACATTTTACATATCCCGGCATTGTCCTTGCTTGCAGAGCTTGAAATGTAAAAAGAAAGTAAGACAAAGCAAATAAACACAAGGTAAAGTAGAGGACAGAACCACAAGAGAGAGAAGAAAAGAGAATTGGTTGTTTGTCAGGGTGAAATTCACAGTGATTTTGAAGGCAACCCAGAGGATGAAGACAGAATAATTATTCAATTGGAGGGACCCATATAGACTGGAAAAATAATAAAGCAAAATGACTAGGAAGAACAAAGAAATCAGGAGGAATGGAAAATGAAAACAACTGTAGGCAGTTTCAAATGTTGTTTTAAGGACAATTTCATTCAACAGAACTTAGTATTTAGGCTGTGGAGGAAAGATGTGAACACCAACGTGATGGAGTTAAGGAACTGTTCATGGCACAAGTAACCTTCCAGAATTAACCACTGAACACAAATAGCAGAATGAAGCAAGTTCTGAAGCTGTGTGGGCCATCTGGGGAAGTGCTGGCTGACCGCTTTGTGAGGCCAGACTGCAGTGCCTGCCCACTTGACCTCAGCCAGTGTGGCTGTGGACATTACTGCATTTTTCCCTTGTGCCTCAGTTTCCCAGCTGCTTCCTTAACCCAGTGTTGTTGTGGAAAACATTACAATAGAGGGGCACAAATACCATGGAATCATCATAGAATTGTCAGGGTTGGAAGAGACCTTTAAGAGCATCCAGCCCAACCATCAACCCAGCACTATTACTGTAACCCCTAAAACACTAAACCATCACCCAGCACCAGACCCAGACACCTCTTAAACACTTTCAGGGATGGTGGCTCCACCACGTCCCTAGGCAACCTACTCCAATGCATGACCACCCTAACAGTGAAAATTTTTTTCTCTTATCCATTCTGAATCTCCCCTGTCACAGCTTAAGGCCATTTCTTCTGGTCCTCTCACTGCAGGCCCAGTAGAAGAAACTGGTCCCCACCTCACCAGAGGCCTTTCAGAGAGTTGTAGAGAGTGTTGAACTCCTCCCTGAGCCTCCTTGTGACTAAACAAACCAACCTCCCTCAGATGCTCCTCTTAAGACATGTTTCTAAATCTTTCATGAGCCTTGTTGCCCTTCACTGGACAGTCTCCAGCACCTCAATGTGCTTTGTAAAGTGAGAGGCCCAGAACTGGGCACAGCACTCGAAGTGAGGCCTCACCAGTGCCGAGTACTGGGGGACGATCACTTCTTTAGTCCTGCTGGCTATACTACTCTTGATAGGGGCCAGGATGTCATTGGCCTTCTTGTCTACCTGGGCACATGCTGACTCATATTGAGCTGGCTGTCAACCAGCACCCCCAAGTCCCTTTCTACTGAACAGCTCTCAAGTCACTCTCCCCAGCCCGTAGCACTTGGGAGTGTTGCTGCTACTCAAGTGCAGGATCCAGAATTTAACCTTATTGAACCTCATGCATTTGATCTTAGCCCATTGGTTGAGTCTGTCCAGGTCTCTCTGTAGAGTCTTCCTACCCTCAAGCAGATCACCAGCTTAGTGTCATCTGAAAATTTACTGAGGGTACACTGAATATCCCCATCCAGATCATCAGATGTTAAGATGTGAAGATGTTAAACAGGACTAGTCCCAAATATCCACATGAAAAGATACATGCATGCCTGAGACTCACTCAGACACTGCACAAGAGCAGATGGGACATATTCTGATGTACAAACCCATATTCTGTGATGCTGGTTCTGCACAGCAGAGCTGCTGGCAGGTAGGTTTGTTGGCAGAGTCATAAGGTTGCAGCCTAGCTTTGCTCTGCCTCTCTCTAATAGTCTCTGTGTAATTTGATGGGAGTTTCTTACCACTAATTACATTGAGCTTAAAAAACAGAATTATATTTTCATAAGCATTGAGGAAAGCAAAGGCTCTGAGCACTTGTATTGCAAGTTTGGTACGAGGAGGAAGCTGTGGGGAGCACTGTCACATAGGGGTCCTCATAGGTCTAGTTGGGATCACTTTAAAATCTCTGTCTCTTTTTTGGGCATTTAATTTTAGGTGTACACCAGCAATTGAACACTGTAGATTTTCATTGTGGAGCAGGATGGAAAAAGTTTCTTTAAAGAAGCAGCAGTTGAAGCTGTACACTAGCTTGGTTTTATTGTAGCTTTTCACACAGCCTCACATGACATTCTCATAAGCAAACTCAAGAAATATAGTAAATTCAGCTGAACTACAAGATGAATACAAAATGGCTGAAAAATTCTGCTTAGAGCAATTTAAAATTTTATAGAATGCTGGGAAATGCAGGACATTTATCACCCTGGAAAGACGGTTATGCAGCCACAGCTTTATTAATCAATAACCTTATGTTGAAAGTAAGGGAATGGTTAGAGATGCAGTTCCATTATTTATAGGGAACTAAGCAACTAATGGGGAAAATAGGGGAAGACTGAAATATTCAGAGCTTTTCTTTGTCTCCACTGTTGAAAAAAACCTAGCTGAGACCACAAATTATTGACTATGAAAAAAAAGAAAACTTAGGGACAGTGAAGAGAGAAAGAAAGGATTAAAATATATTTGTAAGCTTAAAGATATCAAACCAAATTATTAATAATTTCAGGCACCTAGGTCTGTAAGAAAGAGCTAACATGCATTTATCTACACTTGCATAATGTCAAATCAACCAGACTTCCTTTCTTGACAGTCTAACCAGCTTAGAGGATAAGAGGAAAGAGTAGAATTAGTATATTATATCTGGATTTTAGAATAAGTTTTAGATGGAGAGTCATGTGACTGACAATCCAGGGAAAGAGGATTCAGATGGACTTACACAGAAGGTCAAAAAGCTGCATTCAGAGAATTTGCCAGTGGTTTCTTCTCAAACCAGGAGGCAAGAATGATTATATTCCTCTGTTGGTTTCAACAGCAGTGAATGGTAAGGTAGAGAGAAAAGCTATATAGATGCAAACATTACACACCCTGTAAAAGACCAGATCAAAATCCAGGTTGACTTTGGTAAGCAGTAGAAGTGGTTCAAAATGGTAAAAGGAAGCTCAGTGATGAGTAGGATAAACCGATATGCTTAGGGAGCAAAAATTAGTTGACAAACACATGGCAGCAAGAGGCAGCAGAATTGACAAGGGCGCAATTGCAAGATGATATTAATGCTATTGTGTTCTGTTCTTGGACACCAGGAGGCCTTGTGTGAGGGAACACGTGCAGCTTGTGTCCTACATCTTAAATGGAAATAACTGAAGAAAGGTCAGAGAGGAGCTACAAAAATGCTTAGAGTTTAGAAAAAAAAGTTGAGGCTGTAACTCTGAAAGAACTGCTTTCTGGTACTGACAAAAGATTTTAAAGGTATGCTAAGAGTCTAATGATATATTGATACCAGGAGATCATTACACAAACAAAAGAACAATAAGAATTTTTAGCTTTTTGCTGAGCACAAGGCAAGTACTAGTTCATTTCATTTGTGTCAGAAAGACTCAGTTATATAACAAGGATTGTTTTTTATATTTGCGGTCTTATTTTTTGTTACAGAATTTACAGAATATCCTATGTTGAAAGGGACCCACAAGGATCATTAAGTCAAACTCTGTAGTGAATGGCCTGTATGGGGATTGTATCTACAACCCTGGCCTTATTAGCATCACGCTCTCAGTAGACCAGAACTGACTATGGGGAGGTTGTAGAATTGGTGTTAAGGAATGGGCGATAAGGAATTAAAGAGTTATCTGTCACGAACGTTCAAATTACTGTTACTTCTGTATCAGTGTAAGGGAATAGACAGGAGACAGGCATGCCTGGGGTGTGATGAACACCTGAATCACCTGGATGTGTCTCTTCACAGAAAGTAGAGAGGCAGAATTATGCAGTACACAGACTCCAATTTATCTCCTCCAGAGTTAAGTGGGAAGATATTTTTAGGCATTTAACTCTTGCTTATTGTCAAGATCTTTGCATTGCTATTGCTCTCTTATGTCCAGTTTATCATATTCCCCATTTCACATTTGTGAGGATCTTTTGGCACAGTCCCATCAGCCTTTGCGCAGATCTGCTATGGGCATGGTGCTGTCTGCCTTTTACTCTAAAGCAAAAGCAGCTGCAGGAGGGCTTGCTTGCTTCCTTCCACTCTGCCCTTATCTGCAATATCTTGCTCTCAGATATATCACCAGGCAAACTATCCCAGGTCAAAAGTAAGAGGTTTTTATTATTGGTATTATTTAGGAATTCTTGCTATTTGCTTGTCTCTTGCATGCTCTGACAACCTTCATTTTTGGGCTGCGTAGAGAAGGATCCTTGTATGTGTGAGTTTCTGACATAAGCACACTGCCAAGAGCGTAACACAAAACCCAATGCTTTACTTGTCAGCTTGTGTCATTAAAGCCTTTACAAGAGCTTTTTCTTACCAAAGACTTCATCTGACTGTATAGGAAGATATCAGTACATTTCCAATGTCTAGTAGGATGTCATAATGTTCTGTCCTTGCTGGCGTCCACTGCAGCCTTGGGTTAACACGGTGTTAGGTTAACACAGTGTGAGAAAGGAAGCAGTGTAACAAAATGCAGAGAAGGATCCTCTGGCTGATTACTCACCAGTTTGTTATCCAGACATGGGTGTCCCAGGTGTTTTGAACCCTCCTTTCTGCGCTCCCTCGGGAGCCACTCTGAGAGCCGCAGTGCTCCCGGGAGTCCCAGCTTCCACCTCTGATGCTGACATTCCATCAGGCTCAGGAGACCTGCAGGATGCCTGAGCAAGTCAGTTTTGCACGATTTTTCTAGGCCTATTTTTACTCAGAGGGGGGTCCACGAGAGATCCCACCCCACCTTCAACGCACCAGGAGACTCCCGTAGCCGGGAGGGCTCGTTCACACCTGGTCATCAGAGGGCAAATGTGGCACCTCTTCAGTCCTCTCCGGTGAGGAGGACCCCTGCCAGGTGACTTCTGACCAAAAACAACTCCTCTTTGCTCTCTGAAGTAGGAGCTGGTTTATTTCAGATGATGATTACATTTCAGTGGGAGAGCACTTAAGCTAATTGCTCGGCATTGTTAGTTCTGTGCCAACATTCCTCTGAAGCTTTAGTTCAAAGGCCCGTGTTGCAATCAAAATACTTTGCTGTTTGACATAGATTTACCCGGAGTTCATCAGCTGGAAGAGAATGACTGCATTGTGTGCACAGTGTGCACAGATATTGTCAAGGGAGCAGGTAACCAAGAGTAAAATCTGACGGTGAGATTTCCTACCTAGGTTCCTGAGGATGAGTAACTGAGAAGCCCTTTTCCTTCAGATGGTGCTGTACCAAAGGCCATCCACAATTTACCTTCTCATCAACAAAATTTACTTTATTGCTCAATTTCACATCTTGAGAAAAGCAGTGGAGATACTTATATCCAGTTTACTTGTACAGCTTGATAAGCCATACAGAAGAAGTGAGGCTGTTTCAATTGACAGAATTCCCAGTGTATTATAAAAAGCAATGTATCTGCAAACCCGGGTCTTATTGCTATTTACAATACATGCTGTGGCTTTTTGCTGTGAAATATTTTGACACCTATCAACAAAGGTTAGTGCAGACAATTTCTTGGGAAAATGTGTGAGGAGTATGAAATTCACAGACCACACACAGAGAGAGTATGGGTGGAATAGTGGCTTTCTAGAGAGACCATGTATTTGTAGAGAAAGCAATGAGAAAATAATTAAAAGTGTGTGTTTTTCTGATTTCCCCCTCCTCTATTAAAATACAAATAATTTATTGTGGTGGACTTTTGATTCTTCTTAAAACATACCTTTCATTTGGACCAAGCCTTGTAAGCGTATTTGGTAAGTTCTGTTCGTGTGTATTTAAACACAGATGTTTCAGCACATAGCACATCTTTGTCTGGTGACTCCCTCTTCCACCCAGCTAAAATCTGAAGTGCTTTCCAAACTTTTAAACAGATTAGGAAGCCTTTTTGCTGGCATGTGTAATTGCTTTGCCCATTTTTACATGGAAGCTCTTTAGCATGCAGCTATTCTGCACAGTAGTTTAGAACAGTAGAGCCGAATGAAATTACGGTGGGAGTTTTTAACAGACAGGCTGTAATTATTCAGTTTGGAATTTGACTAGAGTGAAAGAGAAGCTTGCCTACCAATAAACATACTTGAAGTACCACGTTTTTGAAGTTTTTAAACAAAGAAGCTTGTTTGAATGGTGTAAGTGCAAGATGGGAGTCAGAAAATCTGTGCTGCTGTGGCATACATTTAGGAGCTATACTGGGAATTATATAAGGTCTCCCTCANAAGAGCTACATAACTACTACTGGACCTTCAGAGGAAGACCAGACCCTTCTACGGGATCACCGCTTCAACAGACCCACATCTATCACTTCAGGAGGACTGTAGCCACCATTTAATCAGACTGCTACCACCACCCTGCCTGACAGGATGTCAGATTGTATCCTGACTCTGTCAGTTTAAGCCAGTGTTTCTGTATTATTGCTTTTATCTTATTTTTCCCATTAAATTGTAGTTCTGATTTTGAGTCTCTCACTGGTTTGCTTTCAAACTAGTGCACCATCAGAAAGCAACAAGAGACTGGGGCCTTACCACCACTTGTTCTCTTCATTTTTAACCTGTATTACCTTGGAAATCATGACGAGGTTGGCAGGAGTATCTTCTAGCTTTTTTTGTTTGGTGCTTACTGGGTTCTCACCTGTGACTCCAGAGTGGCCTTGCCCCTACAGAGCCAAATTCATTAGTGTGGCAAGGACAATTGTGTGAGTGTTTGTCTGGAGTGACTCCGCCCTGTGGAATTGTCTATAATTTCAGCAATTATTTCATTTGTAAAGTAGGATTGACGTTACTTTTTATTTCAACAGAGTATTTTCCCATGGCGAGTTAGTCTATGGTGGCTGTGAGCTGCTCTGTGTGGATAACCTCCTTGCTTAGGACATTCACATTGTCCCACAGATCTGCTTGTAAGCCTCTAGGAAGAATAAACTATATAAAGAAGCTAACTGTGGAACAGCAATCCAAAGCACTGTTTCAGCTCTGAAAAAAAGATGTGAAAGTGAGGTTTAGTATTTCTGTTGAAGTTTTGCCCACAATTTTCTCACCAGTATGCTTCACATGATCTTTGAAGCATTCAAATTTTGTCGTCCATTAATTTGTCCTTTAGTTTTGGCTTATGCAAGAGAGGGAGAAAGCTTTAACAATGCATGGTATGAACCAATGTACATGCATATACTTGTAGTGAGGCAGGGCAGAAGTGACAAAAGATTGATTTGCTCAGAGCTGACCTCAATTATTGGTCTGCTGCAAGGCATATTCTAGGGCTAATTTTGCCATAAGTGTCATGGCATGTGAAAATGGCAATACAGGATGGATGAAGTGGCATCATGATATGCAGATATGGATAACTAATGGAAGATATGGAAGAGTGAAGAGTGTATAGAGACAAACCCTGTAGCCACTCAGGCTCAGCTTCTGGATATGCTTCAAAAAGCCTCTGAAACTCAATAAAGGTGAAACACTTGAAACTATGCTCAACATAAAATTTTGTGACAAAAATCAAGTGTTTTTATAAATTTTTGTATTTATTGCAAACCTTACCATGTCAGAAGGATTGGATCTTCACTGGTGTTGTTTCCAGTCATGAATCTCTCAGGAGACAGGCTCAGGAGGTCTCAGGACACAGGCAGCAGCTCTCTATCCATGCATTGTGCTGCAGTCAGGCTTAGCACAGGAGCTCCTTCTGACGCTACCTTCACTGTGACAGGAGTCTTTTGAATTATCTAGAGAAAAGCATGAATTCTAGCCATGGACTTTATGTAAATGAGTCAAAAACAGTCCTGGCAAGATGGAGCAGATTTATAACTTTTGTGAAGCAAAACAAACCTGTGATGTTGGAGCCACACAGCTAAAAACACGCTTGAATTCTTGTAGTCACCCTGAGAACATACCATACATACTTCCCCACAAAAAACCTGGACATATAACCTTTTCCCCTTGGATTGCTTCATTTTTCCCTACTATTTCACAAACTAGCTCTGTTTTCTTTATGAACAAAGTATGTCATGAATTTATCACTCAGCTCAGGACACTGTCATTCTTGTGTTGCTTTCAACTTAGTACTTCTGCTTTTTTTAAATTTTAATGGGATATTATGTAAGGTTGGATTCTAGTGTAGGTTACTGCAGTAGATCCCCGAAGGCTTGCCACAGGCTGCAACTTGGCTTCACAGATGATCAGCCAGCATTGTGCTTCTAAATTTTAAATTTGACCACCCAGATTCAGATGTCTGATTCTATCAGTTAGAGAAACTACATAGTTCACATTTGCTGTCCAAGTGGTAACAGCGGTAGCTCCCCAAAGTATTGGCTAAGGGAAGACTGGGCTTCACACAGCTGAGCACCAATTTACATTGCCACATATCCCACTATCCTATTGAACAACATGACAGTGGCTAGCCACCCGGTCCGGTTTCAAAGCTTTTCAAGATCTGTGTTGTTNAGGGAGAGAAAGAGGAAAGGAGAGAGGCTGCAGGAGGGAAACACTTCTGAGAAAAAGCTTTTGAAACCCTGCAATCCAAGTTGCCTTCTGGGGATTAGATACCTAATTCTCCATTGATCAGGGTGATTTAGTTAAGCAAGTGCCTGAAGTCATGTGGAACATATTTACATCACCTCTTAGAGTAGCCCTCTCTGTCTGCTTACTGCACATGTAAAATGGCCACATAACTTGGGAATTTAGTATCTGACGATTAAAGTAAGTTGCATGAATAGTCCTCTCCAAGCCAGAACTCGTAAGAGGGAAATTGTTTTGAGGGCTATCCTTACCTCTAGGCTATTTGGCTCAGGGGNTGTCAGTTTAAGCCAGTGTTTCTGTATTATTGCTTTTATCTTATTTTTCCCATTAAATTGTAGTTCTGATTTTGAGTCTCTCACTGGTTTGCTTTCAAACTAGTGCACCATCAGAAAGCAACAAGAGACTGGGGCCTTACCACCACTTGTTCTCTTCATTTTTAACCTGTATTACCTTGGAAATCATGACGAGGTTGGCAGGAGTATCTTCTAGCTTTTTTTGTTTGGTGCTTACTGGGTTCTCACCTGTGACTCCAGAGTGGCCTTGCCCCTACAGAGCCAAATTCATTAGTGTGGCAAGGACAATTGTGTGAGTGTTTGTCTGGAGTGACTCCGCCCTGTGGAATTGTCTATAATTTCAGCAATTATTTCATTTGTAAAGTAGGATTGACGTTACTTTTTATTTCAACAGAGTATTTTCCCATGGCGAGTTAGTCTATGGTGGCTGTGAGCTGCTCTGTGTGGATAACCTCCTTGCTTAGGACATTCACATTGTCCCACAGATCTGCTTGTAAGCCTCTAGGAAGAATAAACTATATAAAGAAGCTAACTGTGGAACAGCAATCCAAAGCACTGTTTCAGCTCTGAAAAAAAGATGTGAAAGTGAGGTTTAGTATTTCTGTTGAAGTTTTGCCCACAATTTTCTCACCAGTATGCTTCACATGATCTTTGAAGCATTCAAATTTTGTCGTCCATTAATTTGTCCTTTAGTTTTGGCTTATGCAAGAGAGGGAGAAAGCTTTAACAATGCATGGTATGAACCAATGTACATGCATATACTTGTAGTGAGGCAGGGCAGAAGTGACAAAAGATTGATTTGCTCAGAGCTGACCTCAATTATTGGTCTGCTGCAAGGCATATTCTAGGGCTAATTTTGCCATAAGTGTCATGGCATGTGAAAATGGCAATACAGGATGGATGAAGTGGCATCATGATATGCAGATATGGATAACTAATGGAAGATATGGAAGAGTGAAGAGTGTATAGAGACAAACCCTGTAGCCACTCAGGCTCAGCTTCTGGATATGCTTCAAAAAGCCTCTGAAACTCAATAAAGGTGAAACACTTGAAACTATGCTCAACATAAAATTTTGTGACAAAAATCAAGTGTTTTTATAAATTTTTGTATTTATTGCAAACCTTACCATGTCAGAAGGATTGGATCTTCACTGGTGTTGTTTCCAGTCATGAATCTCTCAGGAGACAGGCTCAGGAGGTCTCAGGACACAGGCAGCAGCTCTCTATCCATGCATTGTGCTGCAGTCAGGCTTAGCACAGGAGCTCCTTCTGACGCTACCTTCACTGTGACAGGAGTCTTTTGAATTATCTAGAGAAAAGCATGAATTCTAGCCATGGACTTTATGTAAATGAGTCAAAAACAGTCCTGGCAAGATGGAGCAGATTTATAACTTTTGTGAAGCAAAACAAACCTGTGATGTTGGAGCCACACAGCTAAAAACACGCTTGAATTCTTGTAGTCACCCTGAGAACATACCATACATACTTCCCCACAAAAAACCTGGACATATAACCTTTTCCCCTTGGATTGCTTCATTTTTCCCTACTATTTCACAAACTAGCTCTGTTTTCTTTATGAACAAAGTATGTCATGAATTTATCACTCAGCTCAGGACACTGTCATTCTTGTGTTGCTTTCAACTTAGTACTTCTGCTTTTTTTAAATTTTAATGGGATATTATGTAAGGTTGGATTCTAGTGTAGGTTACTGCAGTAGATCCCCGAAGGCTTGCCACAGGCTGCAACTTGGCTTCACAGATGATCAGCCAGCATTGTGCTTCTAAATTTTAAATTTGACCACCCAGATTCAGATGTCTGATTCTATCAGTTAGAGAAACTACATAGTTCACATTTGCTGTCCAAGTGGTAACAGCGGTAGCTCCCCAAAGTATTGGCTAAGGGAAGACTGGGCTTCACACAGCTGAGCACCAATTTACATTGCCACATATCCCACTATCCTATTGAACAACATGACAGTGGCTAGCCACCCGGTCCGGTTTCAAAGCTTTTCAAGATCTGTGTTGTTGGTATTAATTCTGTTTATATTTACAGCATAACTGAGTCTTCTATTTGCTTAAAGCACTGAGAAAGCAATAGTCTATCTGTTAAAAAGGAACATGCAGTACAAAGAGCTCAGCTGCTGGTTGAAACATTCCAATCATCAGAAGTGCTGCTAATTTAGGAAGGCAATTAATACATTAATTGAGAATATTTATGAAGGCTTTTCTGTTCAGATGGACAAAGACAATAAGAGAATGGTATTTCCTTACTAGATGAGGAGCTGGTGTTTATCACAGGCTAGTATGGCAGGTATTTACAATGTTTCCTTTCAGCATCTACATTTCGATCTCTAAGTTAGGAGCCTAGAGCTGGTTTTGTCTCATCTGACTTCAGCATTTAACTAAGCTGGGTTAGTTAAATCAGAACTGTCCTTTTTNAAGAAAAATGTGGTAGATTTTAAACTATCTGGTCCCAGTCCTGTGCTTTCATTAAAAGGAGCTTCATATGACTTAGGAGAGGTATTTATGAATAAAGTACACTTAAACCACATGTGTGTGATTCAGGTTCATCTTCTTAGAGAGGCTTTTCCACTGTGACCCAGTACAGCCAGAGGAATGTGCAGAGAGGTAGGAAACACATTTTCTGCAGCTTCAGTTACCTACACGGGATGCCTTCAGAGACAAGAAGTTTAAGGAAGTTTTGTGTGCCTGATCATCCTGCCATTAATTTGTTTCCAAAATGGTGTATCTCATTGCAAAATATTATTGAGCACATAAAAGCTGAATCAGGACCCTCAGCACTATGTTATTCCTAATATATCAAATGCTCTTTTATAGGGGTTGGATGGCAAGGGAACTTTCGGTGCTGCAGGGTTTAAAATTCAACCGTGTTTAGATAATTTTGGGATTTCATTATGGCCTTTTGTAGATACATTGAGTGTGACTATAATGGTTCTATCCTTCCATCACCACATATTTTTTGACAAATCATCTGTATTCTGCCTGTGATTTTTCTTTTTCCCCACAGACAAATCTGGTGCTGTCCAGCATTCCCATTCCTCATTAACCACCCTCATAATAGCTCTATCAACTAGCTGTGCAACATGGTTTATCTCCCACTCTAACCTCTCTTTTGGAAGGCTGCACATACTCAGAACACGTACACACTATATACACACTTTTCTGCCATTAAATACAATTTTATTCTTTCTTTCTCACATGGGTTTTCTAAATAAACGCCCATTTTCACTTAACCTGGAAAGGTCACAAATAGATTATTTATAATGTAATTTACAAATTGACAAATGTTTATTAAGTTCTGCTTTTAGTACTCAAGGGAAGGGTACTGCTAATTTACTGCACTCTAGTTGATGGTCTGCAGACCAGATTTGGTCTGTGGTGTGCTTCCATCTGAGTAGAGAAGATGGAAATGAACTGTTCTTTTTTCTTGAATGACAAATTGCATATTTTCAGTCCTCTACCCTTTTTTTTTCAGATTTGGAAAAAAACGTACCCTACAATGAATAGGTTGCACTCAAGTTATTAATAATATTTGTCCTGAGGATAAAATAAGCTACAAACCCCTAAACCTTAAAAAGTCTGGGCAAATGATTTTGCTGTCTTCCTCATTACTCATGTGATGGGCTGAAACTGAAGTTGAAGGAAATGGAAATGAAAGTCAGGATTATGCAGAAATTGAGTGCAGTCAGTGGTTCAAAAGGAAAATGGATTAGGCTCAGATTTTGTTTTGGTAGCATTTTGGGTAAAATTTTGGTTTAACAGGGATTGCAAGAACATTGACTTTCTGTTCCTTGTGCTGTCTTAATGCAGTGTCAAAGAAAGCAATCATGTACATAGCTTCCTCATGAACAAAGGCTGGTGTAAAATACAAAAGTCATCATTTGTTCATGTGAAAATTAATTCAGAAACCACTTCTGGTATTTTTACTCCTCTCTTGGGCAGTGGTTAGCAACATGTCAGAGATGGAGGAGGAATCGTATAACTATGCTGAAAAGAGACAACAGCCAGTGCAGCTCAAGGCAAGCTGCATTCAGTGCCATGCAGGCTGATGCATCTTTAACCTCCCTTAGGGCTCCTAACATTGTTCACAATCATATTAAAACATGATAGCATTAAGAATACACACATATCTGTAACTTAATTTCTCTAAATCATTTTACAAATCTGTTATTACTAGATACATCTTTTCTTTTTTCCCAATAGTAATTGTCTGGATATAATTTCAATGCATTCCTTATCCCAGTTAATAAAAGCCTTGTAAGGATATGTTGATCTCTGTATGTTAATGCTTAGTGAAAGATACAGTTCTAGTTGTTCTAAAAATTAAGTCTTTTATTATCTCTGAGAAAGAATAACAGAAAATGAGTGTTTTGATGTACCAAACCACACAGACTCTGACCTAAAAGGAAGTTTAGACTCATTCCCCCATGAGGCTTTTTTGACTGATTTCCAGCTGGCAAATATGGGGAGGGTTTTTTTAATGTGGACACCTGTCAAGAATAAATGGCTTGAGACTACTCCACTATTTCACATAAGCTGCTACTCAGAACTTCCTCAAATTCATGCATTAAATAACAAACACATAAATGAGCTGGAATAGAATAGATGCCCTAGCATGTACTGCAAAACCACATCAGAGATAAAAACGAGGTATCAACAGCAAGTAACTGTCAGGTACACACCAATCTCTCTCAAAAAAAAAAAAATAGTTAAAGAGAAAGTATCATACACTGAATCACAGAATAATAGAATCATAAAATGGAAGGGAACTTAAACATCACTTAGTTCCAATCCCCCAGCCAAAGGACACCTTCTGCTAGACCAGGTTGCTCGAATCTCCATCCAACCTGGGCTTGAACCTGGCGTTAAACCACACCACCTTTCACAGCCTGACTTCTTTTTGAATAACATGAATAACGTTCTTGCTTTTTGGCTTTCCTTGCACTAGATGGATTTGTGGTTACAGAACAAAGGAATCAAAAGCATATCTACTAGACATTTAGTTGAAGGAATGGATCAGATCTGAACAACCTCGAGATTCTATCATTTTTTTCCACTCAAGATCTCAAAGAATTCCAGACTCTTATCAAGACTCTGCTTATATACTCCTAGGAAGAGTGATCTGAAACTGGAATAATGCTTAAACCAAAACACCACTGTGACAACTGCCATTAAAATGACTTGTCCTCATTGGTTGTTTGCTAGGTGAACACTACAGTCCCCATCCACCCCTCAGAGGAAGACTGCTGCTTATTACAGAAAGACAGTAGGCTTATTGTGCTTTATGACTCTCTCTGTTGAGCACGTGGTGTTTGATATACTTACTGGTTTCTTATTGTTTGTGTTACCTAGATTGTATGGTACACACAGCGCATGCAGCCACCATGCTCTAGGCAGAACTCTGTACAAACATTGAATGGTCATAACCAAATCATGCTCAGCCTTCTCCTCAATGCCAGAGGGTGGAGTTTTGCCAGATGGCACATTCTTTGACGAAGAGCTCTGTATGCTGATCACCAGCAGCAGTGGGAGGGAAACTTTATAAGAAAAGGCTATGGAATCAAGCCAACAGGAGTCACAGGCTGGTAATCTGGAGAGGCATATGGATATCTTGAACCAGCTGGAAATGTGCTGACTTTCACTGGTTAGCATGGCTACCTGCTCACTTCTTCAGTCTCTTTGATTCTCACCTTCCCACAGACCATTTTTCTTTCCTCGTTCCTTGGTCATCCTATGCTGTCCTTCCTTTCCCATTTTCAGCTATGGGATGGTATGTATAGTCTTCACTTCTTCCCTGGCTCCCAGTTTTGTCTGTTACTGACTGCTGTGCCCAGCCTTTCCCTTGACTGTATCATTTCATATGTTCCTTGCAGGGGTCTGATTTGCCATCATGCTTTTTCTAGTTTATGCACTCTTAGTTTCATTGCTTCCTTGCTCAAACTGAAAAAAACAAACCATAGAGAAGCAAGGAAATTAACAATTATAGCTTATTATTATTTATTTCTGTTTGTGTTTCTGTAATCTTTAATTTATATCTTCTATTTTTTAGCACAAAGGAAGAGCTGCATTGAAGATACATAAAATATTGTTTCAGCATTAAATGACTCACAAAAATTATTTATTGCTCTGTATAGTTGTAGGAGTTTGGAATCAAGACCGGGCAGAAACACCAATTTTG